>UCOK01012128.1:0-19047 GCA_900474325.1 Synergus umbraculus
GATGTAAACTTTATCCTTCGTTTTTTCTGTGAAATGTAGCTCCTGAGAAATTCGCGTCGACGATATTGGTCCATTCGCACGATTCGATCAACTTACAAATCGACCCTGTCAAAACTTGGATGATGGATCGACCATTAACTATGAAGTTTAGCGTTTTAGGGAGGCACATTCGGGTATTATAAAATCGTCATAAATCCATACGGCAACGTGCATAACACTTTCAGATATTATGGACAAATGCTTAATCCGGTACTAACTTTACGATACGTGCTCTTGTCCCTGCATGTACGAAGCCAGGCATAATAACGATTCATACGACCTTAATCGAACATAACACGCACACTAGTCCATTTTACCTGGACCAATGACATACTAGGTGCAATCATAATAATTATTACTATTATTGTGCCAACGAATGACTTATGCTTCCTCTAAACATTTTAAGTAGAATCCTAAACCCAACGATGCTCTTTCATCCATCAGGTATATATTAAGGAAAATACTGAAAACTCAAGTTTTGATCTCGCTACACAAGTTTCTAAATTTACAATTTATCTGACGGAAAAATTTTTGATTTCGCCTGCTTTTAGGTGAAGAGAGAATGTCAGATTTTTGTTTTCGTGGAAAAGAGCATGTGAAGCATAAACTGCAGGCCAACATCAGCTTTCAGATCAGTCGAAAATATTTGTGAAGAGGAAAAATAGTCTCTCACAAATATTTCCAAAGCAACAGAAAAATCATAAAATTTCCGACTTTATTATTTAAATAATATCAATATCGCGTGAGAAATTCAGATAGACTCATATAAAAGTAATTGCAAGAAGTGTCGTAGTATGAGTTTAATTCTGAGGGCGATAAACACGGATTTGAGTTTGGAGCGTGAAGGAGTAATTTATTTAAATTCATGGCATCATTTTTCTTGGTAAAGACATACTTAACGCGACATTAAGAGTTTTTTCGACAGTTTCTTAATTAAAAAACATCTGGACGGGCTGCATCTCAATTTTCCTGAACAAAGCCTACCAGAATTTTATCGCGCTGTTGCAGGTATATCTCCTAAAACCACTTAATCGCTGGGTCGCAGAAGTGCTACCAATTTTCTGAGTAAACGATGTCTATTCGGAGATTCAAAGGGGGACGAAGCGAAACATGCGATCGCAGTTGGCACCCACGCATTTCAAGGAGTCTAGGTAATCCCGAAGTCAATTAAGAAGGACAGAGTCTAACGAGAGTCCATCTAATCTGAACCTCTGATTTTCTCGATCCCCCTCAATTCTCTTTTGCTTCACAGCTTCGTCAATTAGCAACCCTACATAGAAAATATACGATTAGCTGAAATAGAATAGACTTAGGTGCTTAACAGAAACATTAGAGCAATATTATGTCAAAACGTCTTAATTTATATTCAATCTTAAAAAAGTGATGTTACCATTTATCGAACACATTTTGTTGTCAAATGGGTATGTCAAAAATTTCCAACACATTTTTTTGTCGAAAATCTGATTTCATAGTATTGCGAGGAATTTTATGGAGTTTTAAGAGATTTTAAGATATTTTATAATATTAAGTAATTTTAAGGACCTTAAAAATTTTTGAAAATCCGTTAAAGTCTTGTAAAATTTCTTTAAAATCCTTTAAAACCTTCGAAATACATTAAAATTCGTTAAAATTTCTTCAAACTGCCAAAAACCTATTGAAATCCCTTAAAAATCCACAAAAACGATTAAAATTATAAGTTGTTTGAAATCCAAGTTATATAAAACTCGTAAAAAGCTCTTCAGAACTTAATGCACATGAAATCTTTACGTATTTTAAGAAATTTAAAAGAATTTTAAAAAGATTTTTAAAAACTTAAGAAATTTTGATTTTTTAAGGAATTTTAATGTTTCTCATGGAGTTTTAAAGGATTTTACGAGATTTTTTTTTATTGTTTTTTAAAAATTTTGTGGAATTTGGAAAAGTTTTGAAAAAGATTTTCATATATTTTAAAGAATTATAAATATTTTCGTGGAATTTAAAAATTTTTTTTAAAGTTTGTAAGAATTTTAAAACATTTTGATTTTTAAAAGTAATTTTAAAGGATTTAAAAGCTTTTCATGTAATTTTAAAGGATTTTAAGAGGATCTGTTAAAATATCCTTAAATTCCTCGAAATTACAGAACCTCATTTAAAATTCCTAAAAAACCCTTAAAATTCATACAAAGCTTTTGAAATCCCTTAAAATTTCACGAAAATTTAGAAAAATGTAGAAAATTTTAGAAATCGTTTAAATTCGTTGAAATCTTTTAAAATTCTTAGAAACCTCTTAAAATTCCTCAAAATTTTAAAACATTGAGAATTCCTTAAAATATTTTAAAATTAAAAAAAAAATTTTTAATTTCATGAATTTCTTTAAAATTTAGGAAATATTTTTAAAAAATTTTTAAATCTTTGGCATTTCGTGAAAATCACTTGAATGTCGTCAAATTCCATGAAATCCCTCGCAATTCTTATAAATCTATTAAAATATCTGAAAATTCCTCGAAATTCTAGAACCTCATTTAAAATTCCTGAAAACCTCTTAAAATTCATACAAACCTTTTGAAATATCTTAAAATTTCACGAAAATTTAGAAAAATGTTGAAAATTTTAGAAATCGTTTAAATTCGTTGAAATCTTTTAAAATTCTTAGAAACCTCTTAAAATTCCTCAAAATTTTAAAGCATTTGGAATTCCTTAAAATTTAAAGGTATTACAAGAGATATGTATAATATTTAAAAGATTTAGTTGAATTTTAAAAGAACTTCATGAAATTTTAAGAGCTTTTTAAGGAAGTTTAAGGAATTCAAAGAATTTTAAGGAATTTCAAAGTTGTTCGTGGAATCTTAAAGGATTTCAAAAATTTTGTATGATTTTATAAATTTGAATCAACAAGCTTTCATTGATTTTTTAATTACTTGAAGTTGTAAGAAATTAAATGAATAATCGTTCGCTAGTATCTTTAAAAATCACTTGAATTTCGCGAAAGTCATTTTTCACAGAAAAGAACCAATACCTTCTCATTGATGATGGGAATGTAAAAATGCCCTACAGACTCATATACAACATCAATTCCCTCAGATAGAGAATCAAATAAGAAATTTATCAGGGTGTGAAATCTTTAATGAAAAAAAGGACATCTTTTTTTTCTAAGAAAGTCGCAGGTATTTTATTGAATAAATCGAATGGTGAGGTAATCGAGAATGAGGGTCCGAAAAAAGGGAAGTGTCAGTGGTTACATATGTCTACTGTGTGTATCAAGGGACTTAATATAAGGTGGCACATAAGTGCCGCGTAACCACGCGGCGATTTGTCCGGATCAGCGTCAGACTGTAAGCAGATTACGCAGTCCCCAAACGAAGTAGCAAACCCCAAAGGTTCCCGTGGCAACTGGATTTGATGGAGGTCGTACTCTATAGGTTGAATGCGGATTGAATGTTCATTCTCGAGGTCTATAACTCTCTATAGTCCATACAGTGTACATGGACTTTATAAGATGCCACAGCATGATTGACCGATCTTTCCTGGTGTCCCACACTCATGACCCATCCTTTGGCTTCTGCAGGTTGTGCTACCAGTTACCACCACAACTTGGTCTTAATACCTGCACCTCTTGAGTGATAATGTGATCAATTCTCCTGATAAAACTTCTCCGACAGTTAGCGCGTCAGGAAATGACATATCATGCTTACACGTCGTACAACCATCCGATACATATTACCCAGTCTTTAAAAGTCTTAACCACTAACTCAGGACCTACACCTACACCTACTCATGTGTATGAAATTTTAGATTAAAAACAAATCAAACCTTTCCTGTTGCAATATTTACATGCATATCTTAAGAATGCCTTTATTTTTATATTCTACCATAATGAAGTGCAATTCCTTATTAGTTATTACCTTTATGCTGATCGCTAGTGTAATTATACTGCTGGAAAATATTTTAATATATTATTTTTTAATTATAGATTTTTTGTCTTTGAAAATTAGGAAGTAATTAGTATAAATTTAAATAGATAATGCTGCATACAAGCCCATTATTACACAAGCTTCTGCGTTACGAATTCGCGTTACATATACTCTCGAGTGTGACGGCTAATAAGCACATTAAATTACTTCGGTGCACTTTAAGGTAAAAAAAATTGTATGGGTATGAAGAAAATATATAAATTACAAATGAGTTTATTTCATGAATAAAAATTAAGAACGAGAAAAAAACTTCTGTTCTAAATACTTCTATTCTAAATACTTATATATGTTCTGCACACCGACAAAAATGGATACTCAAATGTAGATATTCAAATGCAAGATACTGTGGTCCAATATCTAGATATTACCACATAGTATCTATTAAAAATAGAAGATACTGTCGTTTAGTATCACTAGATATTCAAATTTGTATACTCAACCGCAATATCTGTAGATACTCATTTTATTGCGCGCATGCGCTTATGTATAATTCGAGGTGATCACCGACTGTCAACAACGCGGCGTCAAACTGTGTTACATATGTATATTATAGTGTTATTTTATTGAAATTGTGTAAGTATATATAATTTCTTATATTTTAATAACTAACAATAACTAACTATAAAATTAGACTCTAAATTTCTTGCCAAAATTTAAAGAAAGCATGGTATGTAAAAACAAGCATAACCTAAATTATGCATCATTCGTATATAATTGCCAAAATTTTTTCCCTTTTTTCAATTTTACATTTTCACATCTCTTGTGCAGAAAAATGGAGCAGCCTACCGCTTTTTGGGACACGTTATCAGCTCCTGGAGTTTTGGAGTCTTCATAGTACAAAGATTCCAAGGTAAGATAAAATTCGAAAAATTGTCAATATTTTCGTTGATTCGACGAAATAGTTACATTATATTGTGTATATTATATTACATATATTTCCAATCAAATACTATGTAATTTTTAACTTGTAAACATCTTAAACTTAATTATAATAATAAAATTTCTTAATTTATTAAAATTTCTTAATTTATTAATTTTCCTGAAAAATTAAAAAAAAAATTTGAATATCACTGATACTCAGGTATAGTATTTCAGATATTGTACTGTAAAACCATGGGATATTCGTATTTAGTACCTAAGATACTCATGCATAATATCTTGGATACTCATTTTGAGTATCTCTCTTTGATAACATGCAGATACTAAATTTGAGTATCTAGATAGCTGTCCCATAGTTAAGTCGCAAAGATACTCAGTTATAATATCCAGATACTACCGTTGAATATCCATTTTTCTCCGTGCATGGATAAATTTAAAAATCTTATATATCAGCAAATTCTTTATGTTTTCTAGCTAGTGTAACCTAAATTTGAATCCTTGAGAAAGTAATGTTTCACGGCAATGTTTACACAGAAGGCACATTTATACGGAAGGCTTTGAAGTGGTTTCGGCTGTTTTGCTCACAAGAAAACATCAACGGATTTACCTGATTGTAATACGCCAGGCAATAATGATAATAATGTGCACGGTGCGGTATTATTCGGTCGAATATGCAAAGCCGGGGAATAACGAAACGACCGGAAGTGGTTGGCGGCTCCTCTTTGACGAGAGACTTATTTTATAGATAGACGTTTAAGATACTCCCGTTGAGCATATTCTCTGTGAAATGAGTACAAGGATAAACAGCTCCATATTCACAATTCACTGTCTAAAGGTCAAGTCTTTATTTTTTTAATATTGTTTCTGAACGATTGTCCATAATCGTGCAACTTCCAATTCGTTATAACATTTAATTACGAGGATATTCCTATATTTATAAAAATATTGATACAAGCGGTAAAAAAGCGGTACAAAAACTATTCTTGAAGACTGAAATAGTGGTAGAAAAACTTTTACCCCTTTTTAGTTTACAATTTGACCAAAATAATGTTGGACACTATCCGAAGTAAATAAAAAAGATTGGAAATTGGAAATATGATTTGAAGAGTCGAGAGCCAATAGGGACGAATGGTCTATCTGATTTTTATGGTAGCAACTAGCAGCGTTCGCGTTTGGACAAATTCTCTATTTATGTACAACCCTCGTAATAAAATGGTTCGCAAGCCAGCGGTTTTGCAGCCCACTTATTGTTTTCGATAAATGAATGGTTCTCGGTAATTTTACGATGCCGAAATTTTGCTGCTGATGGTGTGGAAATGTAGAATTAATAATTAACGATAATAATAAATTATTATGCTAAAATAATCTCTCTAAATTTGAATCAGTGATTTTAGACTTTTCCCTGATCAATTCAGTAATTAGTGCTCTGATTATCAGTAAGTTTTTACTAATTTAATTAGTGAACCGATATATATTACCTTTACAAATTCCAATAAAGTATACTTATTATTTTTGGAAATCAAGTTCCAATGTCAATCTGTAAATTCGGTAATTGTGGAAATTTAGAATTCATAAAAGGTGTCAACGTGAACCACGACACGAACATTATAAAAAATTGAGAATTTCCTGTAGCAAATATTGTTGCAGAAAATGTTTAATTTTTAAAGATAGCTCTCTAAATCTGAATTAGTGAAAAGTGAGTTACTAATTTACTTTAGTGAAAAATTCTACTAATTGTTAGTTATTTTTAACTACAACTTTAGTGAAAAGTTGAAAACTACGAATTGAAATAGTGAAATACAACTAATAATTAGTAAAAATTTTCACTAAAGTAAATTAGTGGCTCACTTTTCACTAATTCAGATTTAGAGAGAGGACTTATTTCATATGTTTAAACATTTTTTATTCACATTGGAATTTTAATTTGGATTTCATAATAGCAGTGTGCTTTTAGTATTATTTAAATCTCACGCTAAATTAAGAAGATACAAGTGCTACCAACTATCGGTCCCCATTATTCCTTTGTACTGATTCAATCAGTGACTTTTGTTCACTGAATGAATCAGTAACTTTTCACTGATTCTAACTATGACCAGATTCTAGCTATTTGAATCAGTGAGATTTCACTGTCAATCAATGACATTTTACTGATTCAGATTTAGAGAGAATGTTATATTAGTTATATGATCATTAATAATGAAATGAAGATTGAGTTGTTATTACAACTTTCTGTTAACTTAAGTTGACAGAAAGTAGAGTAAATAAAGTAAATTAATTAAAGGAAGTGTCCAAATCGATTCGAGAGATTATATCTTAAAACCCATAGAATCCTTGCAGAGACAGAAACAGTACTTGTGCTCTAGCAATTAGAAATACTCGTGCAGGTCGGGGTAACTACCGCTGATTAGTAACGGCGACGTCGTGTACAGCTATTATCTATGGTTTTCTCAGCACTGCTAATGCAATAGCTGTACACGTCCAGTGGCATTAAAATGGAAATCGGTTAATTACTCCATCTCCAGGGATTTACGGACTATCACAAATAAGTGCTCGACGTGTACATAACATTTTAAGTAGACTGTAACTTGAGCATGGGAAGTTTACTCTAGTCCCAAGCATCTCAAAAGATCCATTTCCTAGAAAATTATCTATAATAAAATACAATTGTTTGTCTGTCCACATTGAAGTTATTCTTACATCTTCCTGCTTGAGTAATTATAAATCATTTTATTAGACTCATTGAATTTCTGGTATTCTTGTTTATATTCTATCTAATGTAAAAAAGAAAATTCGCATTATAAAACTTTTGTTGAATTCTGACGAGCAGAATATGTGACATGGGGCTTTTGAGTGAATGCGATTGCATTGTTGGCAACAAATTCTTTAACAGATCTGGTTTGACAGTGACGTTTATTATACCTGTGATATGGCCTCTCGGGTGTTGGTAATCGAAACTTAATGTCGCGTCCAGACTGCGACCGAATATAGGGACAATTTTCAGCTTAGTCACGTACCTATGTATCCATCTAGATAAAAATACAGTTTCCCAACTTGTATTTCACACTTAAATAAGTTATTTCCTTTAATAATTTATTTAACATAAAAAGGGATTTCTGGAACAAATAGACATTTCAGAGAATATTTCTCTAATACATGCGATATGTAAATCTCTGGTGATGTGATATCGACGAGTAATTTTTCGAAAATTTGGATTATTATTGACAAATTGACATTGTTTGTCAAATTAGGGGTGCGGCGAGATGACTTATGTATATTAAAGGCGCATGTTATACCACCGACTGTTTCAAAATGCCATGTGGTTTTTCAATGTCGCATAAAATTGATTGCTCTTAATTTATGCAGGTTTGACGACTACAGTAAAAAAAGGCCGCAGCATCACTTCAGAACTAGAAGTTAAGTGATCTCCCTCCTGAGACTAAATATGAAACAGTCTTGAATGCTATAGAATATGAATTTAATTATTCAGCTTTTGCGTCCTTCGTGTACCTCTTGAGGTTGAGATTTATGTGACAATTGAGTAGTTTTATAACATCATCTTATTAAACATCATATATAGCCTGCAGCTCTGATGAAATATGAATGCGTCAGGAAAGAATGGAAACGAAAGATTGTCATTTCAGGAACTTCTTTCATGTTTCTATATTTTATCATGAACATATAGTACGTTTTTGGAATTGTATAGCTTCCTAAAATATATTTGATAAATTATGTACTGTTGTAAACTTCATGTTTTTGCTCGTGTTGTTGCCTAAAACTTTTCTCTTGAAACTGTTTATCTAATTTCTTAGTACTAGAGTTATAGTCCTTAAAAAAATTGTGAAATGCACTTTATTCTATGACTGCATGAAAATCAAGGGAATTAAACAATTGTTAATCAGAATCAATATCCGATTATCAGTATCAGTATCATTCCGAAAAACAAATAAAAGCAGAGAAAGGATGATGATGATTTTGACAACGGTTTGCTGAATGTCACTGGTTTTCAAGTGATAGAGCCAAATAAATACTGTTGTAAATGATGTCCGAAAAATGATATCCTTTTTCTTAATTCCAGAATCCAGACTCCAAGATTCAAGCCGTCTTCAACTTATCGTCTCAAACCACCAGAAACTTGGAACTACTAGTTTCGCCTCATTGAATCTGGAAACTTAGGTGAGCTCTTGGTCGAGTTAGATGGTGCGACAAGTCATCAAGAACGCGGCGTAAGATCTTCGTAGGTTTCCACATCCACATCAGCATCCGCATCTACTTCAGCATCTGCTTTTTCACATCAGCATCCGATCCACATCCACATCTCCACACTCTCAGTCGAGGCTATCAGGGTATTCCTTTACCTAGAGACTTCCCTGGATCCGCTGTCCCCACCCATCATGCAGAAAACCTCATCCTACTATCGCATCTGCTGCTCAGCCACCCACCACCCACCTTTAGCTCCGTGTGCGCTTACCGCCCCACGCTCGCGTTTAAAGTCCGACAGTAAAACAATAAATTGCTACTCACCCGGTGGAGGCTTGCCAGGCCAGAGGGAAAGCGGTCCCTGTCAGCAATTGCCCCCTCTCGTAAGAAAAAATGGCAGCTGCTGTGGCTGGATGGCGCGTACGAGACTATAATACCTACGTACCACAGCTCACATCCACCAACTTGCTTGTCTACACGTGCAAGTCACCAGGTACCAACACCCTCGAAGGGGCTTTCTGTGAACGTTCGCACGTACACGTCGTTGGAACGGTTGGAAGGTTCCTAGTGGTAGCCGTACTAGCTTTGGTGGCGGTGGTAATAACGTCCCTATCGTCAGAGGCTGCTTTTGGGCGTGGCTGAATACCCTGCTGATGAAAGAGGCGGAGCCATTTCAGCCTCTACCCAGCTCGAACCTCCCTCCAGTGTGTTCACCTCCTGTAGAACTGTGTTGAGCCCCCAACTCTAAGGTGGGGGAGGGGAGCAACCGCGATCTGTCTCGACGAAGCACGGGTCAGTCTGTCAGGCAACCGGTCTGTCGTTACTCGCTTCGAACGTTCGCGCTCCGGTTTACCTGTCTGTTCCCGCGATTTTTCAAAACAAGTGCTAATACACTTCATGTCCTAGACCTAGAATCATCAGTTGGTGGCCTAGACGACGAGTCAGTGACTCTTAAGGGAATCGTGAAGATCGCATTCCGCATCAATCGATTGTCAATAGCGTGATTCACTGAAACATCGAGTGTAGACAATCTAGGATAGTGCAAAAGTGCTCCTTATCAGTCTGAATACAAATTTTTGGATATGTAAGTGTACTGACATGTGTTAAAGAATAGGTCTTGGTTGAATCTGAGATCCTGATTTGCGCGTCTTAGATATTCGGATAATGGATGTACATTTTGAGATTTCCTAAGCAAGTTATCATTCAGCAAGATAGTCTATCCTTTATGCATCAGCTCTGAGTTGAATGATGTTCTGGAAGTCCAAAAATAGAACAGACGCTGTTATTGGATCTGTTGACACGTTAGCTTTGTGGATCGGGAGACAATTAGATAGGTTTGGTGTTAAGTAGATAAAATCTAAAGTTATACATATTGGAACAAGATCTCGACATGCATGTTCCTTCAAATTATTGAAAGGAATAGTGTTGGGATTAGGACAGAAAGCATCTGCATTAATCCGACGATGTTCGCCTCTCAAGTCTCGTATCCTTGGACATGTTAGGTGGTCCTGAGGATCTTGAAAGGCTGTGCGGTCATCTGAATTTTGAAGATTAGTGTTGAACAAGGTGTAAGCCTCGTGTTTGGAAAGAAGCTGAGGAAATCGGCAGGGAACCGGTAGGTGATGTTGCTGGAGTCGCGTGCCCTCGCCGGAAGGAAGAGAAACGGACTGATCCTGTCTACATTTGGAGGGGGTGGCGGGGGAGGTGGTGGCGGTGGCGGAGGAGCCCAAAGCGAGGAGGACGAGGAGGACTCTCGGGGCCTTCTCGGGAGGAAAATGCAGGCTGAGAGCACCACCGCCGCCACCACGGCCGTTTCCCCAGGGTTGTCGGGTTGTACTAGGGATGAGGGTGATGATAGTTCCAGTCAGTCACCCAATGGAAGCCTCCTCAATAATCTCAATAACAATTGCAACTCGAACAGACAATGTGCAACGGACTTCAGTATCGCCGCCATCATGGCGCGGGATTCGCGTCATCAACAGCAACAACAGCAGCAACAGCAACCACCAGTGCATCAGAATCATCACCTTAGGCACAGCCAACAACAGGCCGTCGGCGGCGGAAAACTTCATCAGCATGGTGAGTTTTCTCATTCAGAACTCATTATTTTAGGGGTATTAATTCCTCGGCTTGAGAAATGTTTGAAATTAAAGAATAATTTGAGTTTACGCCTATGTGATTGATACTATTGAAGTTATTAATACGAAAAAGGCTTTAAGATGATACTTCTGCGAAAGATGTATTCATGTATAAATGAATCGATCTGCCAACTTTCTCAGAAGATATCAAATTTATATATTGAATATAAAGATAAATCAAGTATAAAGCTTCGATATAAAAGAGACATTACTGCATTCGCAGAATATTGTCCCGGTTTGATTCTAATAAAAGATATTAATGAAAGATATTAATAAAAGAAATACTTGGTAGATACAGTATTCTTAGATCCTTGCATTTATTCTACCACCTTGAAGACTTGAATATTTTCCAAAATTTTTAAATACTTTGAATTGTTAAACTTTCACTCAGAAAAATATTTTATGCAACAAAACGATTTGTTGGTTTAACAAAACGTTTTCTTGACCCAACAATAATTTGGTTGAGCCAACAAAAAAATTTTGTTGCATAAATACCAACAAAATTATTTTGTTGTCTGAACGAAACCTTTTTCTCAGTTTTATTTAATGTATTTTTATTATAGTCCAAGTCTTTAATAATTAAGAAATTGGTACTTTCTTGTTACCACATCATTGAAAATTGCTGATTAAAATCGAAAAATTGAGCTATAAAATTAGTGAAAGATTATAATGGGTAGTTTCAAAAGACACTTGACGTGTATTCACACAACAAACATCATTATAATTGCAGAATCCTGTCGTGACTGGTGTATCCTAGAGTCGACAATAAATAGGCAATGTACTGGGTATATTATTACCGTTAGGCACGAATCTACGTATTATCGAGTTAATGACACCGCTTTGGAATTGCATTGTCATTGTCGTTTACTTAGAGCTCAAGTACTCATAATCATTCGTGATTCTCAGCAATATGATTCCCGCCCTAATTAGTAATTACTCTCCTTATTCAAACCGTTAAAGAACTCTAGGAAGCAAATGAATTAATCAACGAATGAAGAGATTAATTATAGAAATTTCTTCGGTTTTACTTCTTTAACTAATTTGTTAATTGGAAATCTTTATAATTAAACGAAGTCTCTGAACTTTGATTAAGACTTAGGTTCAGGAAATTTGCTGAGCTTCTAGATAATTTAGGCCTACGCCTATGCTTTAAATACTATTTATATTTGTCGCATTCTATTCTATTTTCATCCCTGTTGTTTCCTAGAATAATTTTCCGATTTTTAATTCGTTGTAATAAAGTAACAGTAATTTATGAATTTCACCATGAGACGAATGTTCTGAGTGAGTTATTCTGCTACATGGCGTTAAGAAGCTAGTGTCCTCGTGATATTTGTTTGAATAATTACGGGAATTCGTCTCGCATGTCCAAGCGCCATAGTTCGACAATAATTTTGGCACAAAGCATCAACACGCGCAACAGTTTCGAAATATTTTCTTTGTTCTGCTAGAACAATAGCAATTCTCCGTTTATTTTGATTTATGTGAATCAGACCCTCGAAAATTAGACTGGCAGATCGGTTTTTAACTATTGCGCATTACAACCTGGACATGAGACGCATTTCTGCGACTTAAATATTTTAAAGATTACAAAACAAAGAGTACATGAAAAAGTGACTCGAAAAAGCCGATGTTCATATTAGTTCGGATATTTAAGTTTATATTTATTCCATATGATAATGGTATCAATACATAGACGTAAGGTCAATTTATTTTAAAATTTCGAATGTAACCGACTCTCTTAATCTGAATCAGTGATAAGTATACCAATTCCAATCAGCGTATATGCGCTGATGAATCAGCGAAATTTTGCTGATAGAGGGCGTGACATTCACTGGTTTATTAGCGTAATTCACTGGTTCATCAGCGCGCTGATTGGAATTAGTGGTATACTTATCACTGATTCAGATTAAGAGAGGAAGCGCTCGGTTACATCTGGTTAATAAAGTTTGGTTGGTAGTACGCGTCGCGTCGGTAATGTCGGTTTTTTGTAGCTAGTTAATGAAATTATTTGGTTGAATCAACCAAACATGCTCAAACAAATAATTACTTTGAATTGACCATATGAAATTGTTGCGTTTTTTCAAAGGAACCAAATGTTTAGTTGCGTTGACCAAATTTTTTAGTTGTAACAAAAGAACTAGGTTAAACAAACTGTTTTATTGAATCAACCCAACTTTTTCTCTGAGTGATACATTTATTCGGTTTCAATTAAATTTTTGTAGATTTAGAGTAACATAGTTTTCATAATCATTGATAAAAATGAAACTAGTATTTAATCAAGCGGGTCAAGACTGAATAAGCTTGCCTTTTACAGGTTTGAATTTAAAAGTTGGCAACAGAAGTCACTGGGTATATAAAAGAACGAGTAGGGTGGGAATTCCGGTATGTCGAATCGGCCATACGGTAGCTCGTGTGTTCAGAAGCGTATGAATTGTCGGAATAAAAAATCGTAGTCGACTTGGGTTTCATTAACATGTCGCTCGGACACGTAATAAATAGCCAATGACTTAGTTAAATTCAGAGATGGAGGGGCTTGAAAAACTGGTTGTGAGTTGTTTTGGTAGTTAGGGTGGGTGATA
Source organism: Synergus umbraculus (assembly GCA_900474325.1). Lineage (NCBI taxonomy): Eukaryota > Metazoa > Arthropoda > Insecta > Hymenoptera > Cynipidae > Synergus > Synergus umbraculus. The sequence goes on from UCOK01012128.1 coordinate 13,786, forward strand.
CTTATTCGTTCGAGATCCGATGAGGGTTCGGAAACGAAACAAGAGAAGCGGAAAGCATTCACTGCAGAAATAAATATTCGGTCATAGTCAGGGCCTATTCCAAGGCATATTAGATTCTGATTTGAAGATTTTCTTCCTCCTCCGGAATAAATTACACTTTGCTGATTTGTTTACTCAGCTTTGAAGATTTCCGGATGCTCTTAGAAGTTCGTAAAAAGAGAAAAGGATAGCAACCACCGACTACCTTTATACTTTACATGTCCTTGTAAATTGTAATGTTTTGTAAACAAGGTACCAGTGGGTCTGAGATGTTGGAGATAACTACCGTTTCTGAAGATATATACTTGGTAGTGCCCACGGCAGCTTGAGGCTTGAGGCTCCCGGCAGGTCCGGATCTTGGATGTAAATGCCAGCGTGGGCGTAGATTCTTCTTCAGTGTAGGTGTACTGAAAAGCATGGTTAGCACCTATCCGAGGTGCAACATTGCCTCCCATCCCACTTACGACTCTATAGCACTCGTTGGTCCAGACTGGCATAACGATCGTTGACTCAAAACTTGTCGACTCATCGAATCCTCGATATCTTCAAACGACATGTCTGGAGCCTTCAGCCTAGTCTGTCTACCTTTCTCTTTATAATAAGATCTGAGAGAGAAGACATCAGATGACTATTCTCCCCGGAGGAAATGATTCGATGGGAATCTCGTTCTCCATTTCATCCCAGATTCTGTGTGGTTTCACAACTCTCTGTTATTAATCAATTTGTCTCAATTAGGATTTGTTTTGATTTATCTGATTCCCTGATGACCAGGCGAAAAAGTCAAGGGAGACATAACTTCAACTTTGTTAATTATTGCAACACTTGGAACAAATGTTTCATCTTTTAAATCAAGGGATTTGTGAAAAGATCATTTTGTATTTTATCTGACGAATATTTGGAATAGGAAGTATCGTTTACGATTTGGCAGCATTTAACAACAGTTACGATTTGTGTTTATCTAACATTTCTGCGATTTGTCACAATTTATCATTTGCACCATTAGTCAAAATAGTCTGGCTTCTTTTTCTCATGTTACACTGATTTCTTTAGAATTGTCAAGTATTTTTCTTTTCTTCATTACGTCACGCTCTTGCAGATTTAGATTGCGGCAGAAATGCATTTTGGATTCTGTAAAGACACGTCATCTTTATCAAGCGAGAGTTGAATGAAAAAAATCATTTTTTTGTCCTTGGATTATATGTCTTACATCCCAGGGTTCGTTGACCACTTGGAAACACCTGCTGATTTTCTAAAATACGAAACTACCGTCAGAGTCGTCGAATCACCGTGCGTTGACGCTGACGAGCAATATTTTCCGTAAAAGGTTTGCTGACTCGATGCAGTATAATGAGCAAGAGAAAAAAATACTACTTTGTTGCTGCAATATCTATTCGTTCGCAGCAGGGGAGAGAAAGGTTCGCGAGTTTTGTGCCTGGCTGAATGAAAATCCGCGCGAAATCTTGAGACGAAATAGAATGAAGGAAAGTAAGAGGGTATATGACGAAGAGCCTGGTTTCTGCGTGCGATACGCGGGATAAATTTAACGAGCTGCCGTTAGGAAGCTCATTAAAAATCAGGCAAAAAGTACTGCTTCTAAAAGAAGAGTTACGAATATCAAATATCTCGAAGGAATGCGAGAACGATTCACGATCCCGTCTCTGCTTTTCTCAGACTATTTTATGCAAATGAATTCGATTACATTTTTTTCTTGTTTCGTAAATTCTATCATTGCAATTTTTTTTAATTTTCGATTGTAAATATGCCAGCGTTGTAAATGGAAATTTTTTCTAAGAGTACTTGTGCCATTTTAGTAAAAAAAACTTAGCTTGCCGTGACTTAAAATATTTGTAAATACTTTTAAAATTAATTTTACTGAGTAGATATGTGATAGTTATTTTTTGCTCATTAATTATGAAAATATGTATTATTACGCGTTTTATTTCTATTCTCAAAATTCATTTTTAAAGTTATAGAATTTTTAGAGGATAGTGGTTACTATTATGAGTCTACAAACATTTAACGACTGTTTTTATTGTTTTATTATAGCTAGCGAGCAATTTATTATTTTATTCAACTCTTTTTAGATGATTTCAAAATTTTTATGACATTCTCTGGAGGACTCTAAAAAACATTTAAAAAAGGATAAATAAGTTTGTTTTCAGGAATTTCAATGGTCTTCGAATAATTTCAGGTTTTGTGACCGAAAATTATTTTACAAACCTTTAAAATTCCTTTAATTTTTATGAAATCTCTTAAAATCCGAATAAATAAAAATGTTGAATTTTGGGAAATTGCAGTGTATAAAAAATTAAAACGCATTTTATAAAAATTTGAAATGCAGCTTTAAAAAATGGGAAACCTGGATCTTTCAGTGTGAGATTTGACCCTCTTCCAAGATCTACATTTCAAAATTCAAAAAGTCTAAAGAGCCAGGTAAAGGTGGTTAAATAATAAAAATCCTGATAATTCAGGGAGAGGAATGCTGATACTTTTTCGTAGAAGCTCTTGGTAATAAAATAATCGTAGGTGGGACATCTGGTGACGACTTTCAATCTGTTCGAAGTGTCTTTGATCTGACACAGAGTCACAATCGTAACTCGCTTCACGACTCGAGTCGAGTCCTCCACCATAAATTTTCCCTCCAGTCTCCGGTCTACTTCTGGTAGTTTGGTACCCACTGCCGGGAGTTCCAGGGCCTCGTCATCCGTTTCGTCACTCGTTTAGTCGTTTAACACCGGCGTCGACTCTGTCGAATAAAAATACGCGGATAATAGACCACACGCGATTCGTGGCTGCCGACCAATTAGGAGATACCAGTCGAGTACGAGCCTTCTGATTTAACTTGGGCTCTTATTTAGCACGTGAGGATCTTTATACGAACAGGACGACGTATGTGGTCTTCAACCTACATCGCAGCCTTTAATGCCTCTGATATGCTCGAGGGCAAATACTCCAACCTGTCGATCAAGATTCGCAACACTCGCACATTTATGATATCCATCATTCGTCAAGACAATCGTAATATTTTATTTTTCATTTCGGGGCCTTTTGGATGGTGAAAAAAATGACTAGACTGATTTTTAGTTGTGATATGTATATGAAATAGTGTTGAGCTGAGCAATCTGTGCAGACATTTTTATGGGGTTCTGCAGAGACTGGCCATTTTGTATTTTAAGGGATTTTAAATTACAGTACAACCTCCATAAGAGAACCGCCACGGGCGGTTAGGGGTAATAATTCCGAAAAATAGACCCCACTCCTGGGCTTCGAGCTTGGAAATTGCGCGTGTGTGCAATATGTGTGTTTGGGTACGCAACCTCTATAGGAGAGCCCGCGACCGGCAGCGATGAAAAAGCCGAATAAGCAGCGTCCTTTCGATTACATATAAAAGTGGACATAAATACAATATGTACATATTATATTTAAATTTAAACTGAAATTATAATTTTGTTTTCTTAAAACATTTCGTAAAGCTTTATTTTTATAAAACTTTTACAGTACAACCTCCATAAGAGAACCACCACGGGCGGTTAGGGGTAATAATTCCGAAAAATAGGGGGCCCCCACTTCTGGGCTTCGAGCTCGGAAATTGCGTGTGTGTACAAAATGTGTGTTTGGATACGCAACCTCTATAGGAGAGCCCGCGGCCGGCGGCGATAAAAAGCCGAATAAGCAGCGTCCTTTCGATTACATGTAAAAGTGGAGATAAATACAATATGTAGATATAAAAATATGTACATATTATATTTAAATTTAAACGTGATATTTAGCGGAATATCACGCCCTCTATGAGAGCAATTCCGCTGATTCATTAACGAATTTCGCTGATTTGGTATGGTTTTCGCTGATTCAGATTTAGAGAGTATGAAAATTAGAAAAATAATTTTAATAAAAGCAGTTTCAGTGAGAAAAAAACTAAAATTAAGCTGCGCTCGGCTGCGGCTCTCGTATAGAGGTTTTGCGCCCAATTCTCGAGGTCGCGTGAGTAGGGTTTGTAGTGGGGGAAGTTTCCGAGCTCATCAAGGCCATTGGCTCTCTTATGGACGTTCCTACTATGGAGGTTGTACTGTATATTAAAGAATTTTAAAGGATTTTAAAGGAATTCAGGATTTTCAAGAGCTTTTAGAAGATTTAAAAAATGTATAGATATCAGAAAGGATTTGAACAAGTTTTAGGGAATTTGAAGAAACTTCAAGTGATTTTAGGAAATTTAAAGGGATTTCAAAAGACTTTATAAGATTTCAAAGATATTAACATATCAATAGGGCTAAATAAGGCAATTCCTGTACGGAAATAATATAAGAATCGAAGAAATTTCTTAGGGTTGCCGAATAAGAAGGATTTCAAAAATAAGTTGAGTGGTCATTTTTATTCAGTTTTATGTAATGTCAGCTTTCTTGCAAAATTTCTGACGGGAACCTGGACTGTTAAAGAGCAAACAGAATTATGATACAGTCCTGTTTGGATTCTCTAGATGCTTGAATTTAACTTATACCCTCGTAACACAGCAGACTGGTAATCATGGTCGAGTGGAATCACTTGACTTGAACCAGCGAATCCTTATGCTTGTCAGGTCATGTTATACGTCGCGGGAATGTTTGATTATTCATCGTGTATTTTTTCTTCTTATTAATTTTATTATACTTTTAGTCAAGGAGCAGATTTAAAATTTGTAATGCTCTGCAAACCTAGGTTTAGCATGCATATGTTGTCAGTGTTGAGAGTGATATTCTGGTGATGGATTTTTGATTATACTTAAGTGTGATCTTGCCGGAGATCATGATTGAAATTTCCGCGAGTCAAGACCGACTAAAATAGGAGATCATTCGCATCAATTTGATAGCCTAAGGCTGAAATCCTATGGCGAACGACGACATTAATATCACGAGTTGTAGGTATACCTACTGTAAATTCGTCACGGATATGAGAACCACGTTTATGTCGCGTTGTGCCATTGCGGTGACATGCGCAAAAGAGGCATGACATAATGCAGCAGAAAATGGCTCGGTACTCACAATTCACAAAGTGAGCCGACCAGGTTTGACTTATTGACTACAGTATAAATGTCGAAGCATCGCCAATCCATTATTTGATAATGAACTTAACTAGTTGATTATTTCTGAAAGCGAGAATCTTATCATAAAGAAGAAGGTTCAACAGTGGTTCATGAATATCCTGACTTGTCAGAACCTTATTTTAAATAGTAGAACTATAAATAAGACA
>UCOK01012130.1:0-23744 GCA_900474325.1 Synergus umbraculus
ATTGTACTGAATACAAATGAATGCGAAGTAGAAAATTCGTATTAAATCGCATTGAATCGCACTCAGGAGACTTTGTCTTAATACGATTGAATGCCGCTTTGCGACAACCTCGCATTAAAAGTGCAAAATTTCTTAATACTTTTGAATACTTTTCAATCCGACTTTTCTTGTAGGGTATAATACAATAATAATATAACATAATCGTGATATAATATAATAAATAATGTATATATGTATAATATTAAATATATATATACATATATATTTTTATATAATAAAATTCTTTTGATGAAAAAGATATAAAACAAACTAAATTCTAAGTTAATCTCTCTTATTCTTTTTCTTGGCTTGCTTTAAATCCGAATTTTTGTTCAGATTATCGTAAAACGGACGAGATTTTTGACTTAAGTAGTTCATTAACTTTTCGACGTCTTTTAATTTTTCTTCTGTTATTCCAACACCTCCAGCCGACGGAGCACTTTCATGGGAATCGAAGGAATCATTTATTGTTCCTGAAAATGGAACAGGTTTCTCGTCATACGCGTAATAAACGTCGATTTTACCATGCGGGAAGTAGTCTATTTTAACCGCTTGACTAACTTTAATCCGTTTCAAGTCTCTATTTGATTCAAAATGTTTCTCAAAATCTTTCAGCTCTTCGTCTGACACGTTAACCATTGTGAATGGATTTCTTCTAGAATTCTTTATTATCTCGACGTACTCTTCAACCGTTTCGATTCTTTCTTTCATTTTCTTTTTTTCCATATAAATCGAAATTGGCGTCACAGGAACAATAAGAATGCACTGGGTAGAGGTGTTGAATTTCAGTTTGGTATTTTACTGCCAATAGTGACAGAAAGGAAACCATTAAGTAATTTCTATTTTGGCCTCCGGCGGCATCAGAAAACAAGAAAATTTTTTCATAGTGATCTAGTCTCAGTTCTTTCTGTATGGCACTGTGGACTAAGTTACAAACTGCGTTTGCGCCTTTTTTAACGTACCTTCTAAGAAATAAAACATGTAGCTATTTAAATTGTTATGTACATGTACGTTAAAAACATGAAGCCACAAAAGTCGACAAAAAAACTGTACATTTACAGGAATTTTCGGAAGCGGAAGATTCTGAGCAAAATCGAATTCGAGATGTAAGACATTGTTGGTTTGTAACATTTTTTTTTTAACTTTTTGTATTCTTCTACCCGCATTTTGTGGCCTTTAAAGTCTTGTTCGTTGAGTTCGTTTACCTCATATGCAGCGCAAATGTTGCAAACGTCTGTGCGCGGTAATTTAAATGAAAAATTGACGTGATGGTTAAAATATTTACAATATGTAGACTCGTCTATTGGAACTTCCTCATTTCCTGTAATTGACGCATAATAATCTAAAAATAAATAGCGTAGTGTGATTCTGTGTGAGGTAAGCTTTCGCAATGCTTTTGGATCATTGTTTTCACATCGTTAGTTAATTTCACCGTGTGATTAGTATGCTTTCCTCGAGTATCTGCTAAAGTCTCATTGTTTAACATTTTTTTCCTGTACAGTTTCTAACCTACGCTTGTTTATACCGAGAGCTTGAAACAACAATTTTTTACAAACAATCTTGCGGAAAAAATAATTGTAGCTCTAGGTGTCTACTTTTCAGATCTGGACGGTAAAATTTTTTAACGCTCGCGAGTTTCCAGTAATCATCGAAAAACTAAGGAAATACAATTTTTCCAAATTTTTGCTCGTCTTTAAAATGGCCTATGGTCTTCAAAAATATTTTTTTGGCATGTGACTACAAATCTCTTTTAGAGAATTTAATCAGCTTTAATTTGAGCCAATGGTCAGCTTTGTACGATGATTTGGTGCAGAGTAATCGTTGATCAAACAGAAAAGTCAATTTTAACTATGACCATCAATTGCTTGGGAACAAATTATCGTACAGAAAACGGAAGTAGGGTTTTCGAAACTGCAAAATATTCTCTATGACATAAAATTAGTGGCTATTGATAAAAAAATTTTTTCGTAGTTGAAAAAAAGTTGAAAATTTGCGCTGTGATTTTTTTTTCTTAGTGTCCCGGAGGTTTAAATTTATCATTTCTGTCAAAAGCCACCGTCACAAGCAATTTTTCCGTTTTCATTCATTTTCTCAACTTCAAAATGTTTTTTTTTGCCAATAATGCGTAATTTCTCTGTTCTTAGGCATCAATCACCAAGAAGAAATGAAAAAAAATGTATTTAAGAAAAAATTTTTTTTTTGATGGTCAAAGTTAAAATTGACTTTTCTGCTTTGATCAACGATTACTATGCACCAAATCATCGTACAGAGCTCACCATTGGCTCAAATTAAAGCTGATTAAATTCTCTAAAAGAGATTTGTAGTCACATGCCAAAAAAATATTTTTGAAGACCACAGGCCATTTTAAAGACGAGCAAAAATTTGGAAAAATTGTATTTCCTTAGTTTTTCGATGATTACTGGAAACTCGCGAGCGTTAAAAGATTTTACCGTCCACATCTGAAAAGTAGACACCTAGAGCTACAATTTACTTTTTTTATTTTCCTTACGACCATTTTTCTCCGAGTTATCCCATGTTGAATATCACCCAAAAATTTTGAATTTTTTTTTATATCCTTTAATTTTTGTGATTAGTGTATTTGATACTTAGATTAAACATACTCCCCCCGTTGAGAGAGTAAGCGATCAACTCCTATTTACATATTCTTAATCATTTATAGGTAAAATACAAATATTTTTTACAGTTCTTTTTAAAATACTATTAGCAGTTTTTAACGTTACAGTTCTAACAACATTATCACCTCCTGGATGCAATTGTATAATTCTTGCTAACGGCCATTGCATACAAGGAATATTATCTTCTTTTATCATTACAAGCATACCTTCCTTTGGATTAATAGTATTATTGTTCCACTTTTGACGAATATTTAATTCGTTAAAATATTCAATGCTCCATTTTCTCCAAAAATCTTGTCGAATTTTAGAAATTAGTTGCCAAGTAGATAATCGATTTGAAGGTAATGGTAAAAAATCAGGTTCTGGTAATGTATTCAATGAATCACCTATTAAGAAATATCCAGGAGTCAATGACGAAAAATCATTTATATCTGAAGAAATCTGAATTATTGGTCTCGAGTTCAAAATGGATTCGATTTCAATAGAGATTGTATTAAATTCTTCAAATGTAAGAAGTGAATTTGATGCCACTCTTTTAAAATGATGCTTATAAGACTTTACCCCAGCTTCCCACAATCCACCGAAATGTGGTAAAGAAGGTGGAATAAAATGAAAATCGATTTATTGTTGCTGGTGAAATTAAAAACATTATCTTTTAATTTTTTTGTTTTTATGAGAGCACTTAATTCATTTAGTTCATTTCTAGCACCTTGAAAATTTGTCGCATTGTCACAGTAAATAGTAGTAGGTTTACCACGACGAGCAGTAACACGTCTTAATGATCCTAAAAATCCTTCACTACTTAAGTCACTTACTACTTCCACGTGAATGGCTTTGATTGACATGCATATGAAAACAGCCACGTAAACCTTAAGTTTTTTTTGATTTCTATATTTACGTTCTTTAATATAAAATGGACCGCAATAGTCTATGCCAACTCGATCAAAAGGTCTAGCTTTAGTTACGCGTACAATAGGTAAATTACCCATTTTATATTCAGCTAATCTTGGTTTAGCGCGAAAACAGATGACACATTTTCGAATTATTTTTTTAATTTGATTTTGACTATCTATAGGCCAATATTTTTTACGCATGGCGTATAGAGTTGTCTGGGCTCCTGCATGATATTGTACTAAATGATATTGTGTAATTAGAAGATCAGTTACGAAATTTGATGTTGGTAATATAATGGGATGTCGCATATTAAAAGAAACTTCAGCGTTTTTTAATCGACCTCCGACTCGTAATAAATCTTTTTTGCTAATGAATGGATCTAAATTGAAAATGCGGCTTTTTTTATTTAAAGGTTTTCCTTCAGTTAAATTTTCTAATTCTTTGGAAAAACATGACCTTTGTACGAGTCTAAGTATAACTACTTCTGCGTGATTTAATTCGGACATTTTTAAATGATCTTTATATTTACGGTATTCGGGTAAAATTCTGTAACAAAAGGCGATTACTCGTTTCAATTCTGAAAAGGACGAAAATCTTTCTAAAATATTAGTTGTAATGGTGGTTTTTTGACAATTTATTTTCTTTAGACCAGGTAATTCGACTTGATTATGTGATTGAAATTCTGATTTTGGCCAAAATTCTTTATCTGTTCTTAGTCAAACAGGACCGTTAAACCACAATTTGCTTTTAATGAAATTATTAGGCAATAATCCTCGTGATAATTCGTCGGCTGGATTATCGTTTGAACGAACGTGACGCCATTGATTGGTGTCAGTGTAGTTTTGAATTTTCGCGACACGGTTTGCTTCAAAAGTTTTTAGGTAATTATGTTGTTTGTTTAACCAATGTAATACGATCTCAGAGTCAGTCCAAAAGATAGTGGTTTCGCACACTATATTTATTGAACTTTTTACCTTTTAAAATAAATTACTCAATAATAAAGCGCCACATAATTATAATCTAGGTATAGAGAGTTTCTTAATTGGAGCTACACGTGATTTGGAACATAATAAATTGCTTTGAGTTTCATTATTCTCATCTCTTGATACAATGTACAAACAAGCTCCGTAGCCCTTTTCGCTGGCATCGCAGAAACTATGTGTTTCGATTATCTGTGAGTTATTAATTAAAATGTTTCTTGTAAATAAAATATCATTTACAGAGTCTAATTGACTCATCCCAAGTTACCTTCGCTCCCCCAAAGTTCTTGCATGATCAACTTTGTGTATAAAATTATCGGACCTAGAAGACCTATAGTATCGAATAATTTCGCAATCTCAGAAAGAATGGTTCTCTTAGTGATATTTTTACTTAAATCTGGACGTTTAAAGCAATGTATAAAAGAATCTTCTCTAGCCTTCCAATATATGCCTAAGGTTTTAGTTGTGTAATTTTTATTTAATTTAAAATTGTTGTCCAAACTCTTCTCATTTATACCTTCAAGTATATCGGGTTCGTTTGAAGCCCATTGTCGTAGATTAAGACAACCTCTACTTAAGAGTTGAGTCAACTGATCGTAAATTTCTCGTGCTTCTTCGCGCGTAGAAGCACCAGTAATCAAATTGTCAACATATAGGTCTTTCTTTAATAATTTTGCCGCTATAGGAAAATCATGACCTTCATCGTCAGACAATTGATGCAAACATCGAATAGCTAGGAAGGCTGCTGGGGCAAATCTAAATGTTACTGTGTTTAAACAATATTCTTTTATCTGATTGTTTTCTTGCCATAGAATTTTTTTATACTTGCGATCTTCGTCGCGAATTAGAAATTGACGATACATTTTTTCTATATCAGCTATAAGTACATACTTATGAAATCTAAAACGAATTAACAGGGAAAAAAAGTCGTCTTGAATGGTAAGACTGACCATTAGCATTTCATTTAGAGAAATTCCTGATGTACTTTTAGAAGAGGCATTGAAGACTACTCTCACTTTCGTGGTACTACTAAATTCTTTGATAACTGCGTGATGTGGTAAATAAAAACCATCGGATGTTTGAGTTGATTTTAATAACGACATGTGATTTAAATCCAAATATTCTTGTATCACGTGTGATGTTGCAATTTTTGCAACACACAAGAGTCAATTTTTCTAATAATTGGCTCTTCTAGAATCACAAAGACACTCCATGACTCGTTCTTTCTTATGTTAATTTTATTTTATATTTTAGGGCTGATTCGTTTCTTTTTTTTTTTGTTGTATAATTTTCTCGGAGATCAACACCATCTGGAACATAAAGGATCATCGATATCCAAGGAGACGTCCAAGGAGATTGTTTGATGCCTTTCGACTCAAGGATTTTAAATATTGCCGCCAACTCTCCCTTATCTAGATGATTCTCTTGCCTTTCTGCGTTGGACTATCTTGGCTTGATGAGATGGAAGGATTTTGAATATTGCCGCCAAACTCCATCTTCAGTGATTATTGCCAACACCCTCGTCTTGTTGATACTTCCAGCGTTCTCTGCGTTGCATCATCATGGCTTGAGAAGGATTCACAGTCAATCTCCAGCATGCTAGTGAGACCTCTGTAGCCCAGGCCCGAAGTACTCTATCTTTTGAATTGTGTCTTTTATGCAAGAACCATATTATTGCCTGGTGAGCTGAAATTCATTAATTCAAAGTACTGTCGGAGAGGAAAGACTTTGTCTCAGTCATCGATTTATATACTTTTGTATTAATATTTGGCAAATAAGCGAGGAATTATACTTGTAGTCTTCCATATTACGCGCCACATGGTAACTTTTCATATTCTCTTGCGTAACTTTCTGACCAATTAGCGTTGACTCTAATCAAAATGGCCGCCTGTCAGAATATACTTATAGAAGTGCGGAGCTTCACTCACTCTCTTTTCGACGGTGATTCTCGAAGCTGCTTAGTGGTTATAGTTGTTCACGAAAACACGATACTCTGAGAAATACTTATTTCGATCTACGATTGTGCAACGATTCAGCTGGTAAAGTTTTTCTATTTCTTTGCGGTAAAACCTCTGTTCACGTGGCTAATTATCTTTATGCTTTGTGAATTGATTTTTCTGAATATTTCTTTTCTCGAGCACGTGAACATAGAGTTTTCAGTTCATTTTTCATTTCAATTTTAGTTTTTCGTCATGTTCATTGAGTTTGATTCGTTTATTTTTCTCGTAATGGAATATTGTATGAATTATTGTCTTTTTGCTGAAGTTATTTTTATCTCTGAATTTTCTGATTTTTGCCCTTTATTGCTAATATTTTCCGAAGTATCTGAAATATTAGTCCCATCTTTTGCTGATTTTTCACAATTTTTGTGATTCGCTGAATACCTTTTCTTGCTGATTTCCAAACATAACCTATATTTTCAATTAGTTTCTTATTCTTTTCTTTTGAGTCATGGAATGTCTCGGATTGAGCATTAGTTTTAAATATTAGTTATAATAATTGATTTTCATTGTTAATTAAGATTATTTTCTTGCAAATTTAGAATATATCGATTTAATTATGTTTAACAAATTTTCTGAGAATTGATTTATTTGTTATTGAAACTCTAACTTTGAATTTTGTTAATTCCGATTATTTGAATAAACCCATTATGAATTGTTTTAATATGAATTTATCTGAGTAATTATTTATTAGAAATAAGAAACCTGTAGCGAATTTAAAAGAACCACCCCCTCTACGAAACTGCGTTAAGCCTTGCTAGCCGAAGGTAAAATTCCGTTTCACTTGATTTCAGGAATAACATCTATCTTTTAGTGAATTATCTTATCTTTATAAATTATCTTATCTTATCTTAATTGAATTTGTTGACCAAGAAAGTCCTAATTCAATTCTTTAATCGGTTGACCAAGAAAGCCCTGATTATTAATATTGGCTGTTTGATGCATATCTCTCTCTCTTAATCGGTTGGCCAAGAAAGCCCTAACTGTTTCTTATCTTTAAATAATTTTTATTTCGTTTCACTGATCGAAGAAAGATCTGGCGCCCAGGCAAAATATCTTATCTTATGAATCCTGAAATCTAGTGCCGAAGGTATATTATTATTCTCCCTCAACTACCTAAAAATAATAATATTACACACGGAACTGTATTTTTGTTTAAATTCAATATTGTTTTCAAACCGTTTTAATAGTCCATTAAATCTGATTAAGGCATTTTGTTTGGATTCGCCTAACAATTTAATCGGTGCTTTAAAAGATAAAGCTACAATATATCTTCCGTTAGTGTCTCGCTTTACATGTCGTTTAAAATGAGCTTCACACTCAAGTTCCTCTTGAGAAAAAACTGATTGCTCTGTTAATTCCTCTACCTCCCAACATTTTTCAATGATTGTTTTTAAATCTGATACTAAACAATTAGAAGTTTTAGGTAACACGGAATTTTTTGTAGTTTTAAAAATTCTAAACCACCAGCGATTATCCAACCTAATCGAGTTTTCTGCAAATAAAGATCACTCTTATCTTGAGATAAGCTCCAGCTCCTATGAGCATATCAATAGAGGCGGGTATATGAAATTTTGGGTCAGCAAGCACAATGTTCTTTGGAATTTTTATACGTTCTCGAGGTATTATTTGATTGGGAACTAGGTTCGTGATATTGGGAACAATCAAAAAGTTGAGGTTACGTTTGTGATCATTATAAATGGATTTGAATGTGACTGTAACCATGCCATTGACTGATGTCGTAAGATTATCAAGAGCACCAACTGAAAAATGACACTTAGATGGGATCAATCTCAATTGTTTCAAAAAATTAATTGTTATGAAATTTGCGGTCGTACAAGTATCGAGTAAAATACGAGATATAACAGGATTGTCTTTAATGTCAAATGCTTCAACTAAAGCGCTCGTCATCAATTGAAAAGATGGTGTCGATGTTAAATAAGTCAAAGCAATATTTGAAAATTTCTTTGATTGTCAAATTTCCTTAACTTCATTTTGTTCTTGCTGAGGTTTTGTAAAATGGAGTAATGTATTATGACGTTTGCCACATTTTCTACAACTGCCGAATTTACAATCCTTGACATTATGACCACGTAAACAATTAAAACATAGAGAGGAGCCTATTTTTTTTTTAATTATTTTGCGGGATACGAATTTTCCAATCCTCATCCGAGGATGAATTCTGTCATCTGATGAGAGGTGTAAATAAATAAATAATTTGTTTATTTGTAAAGATCAAAAACGAAATATATTTTGAAATCCCCGAATTCAATTATTAATTGTTCCTTTGAATACAGATAATAATTCTTTTGATATAACTGGGTGAATTGAATTTAAATCTATTGAATTGATAAGTAGATATAATTTGTTTGATACTTATACTACCTTATCCATTTCCTTACTTTCTACCATCAGGGATGAAGCGAAGCAACATTTGATGATCCGTTTCTTCTCCAGTGGGCGATATTTATTTATTTGGTCATTGAATAATATGTTCAACTCAAGTCTTTAACAAATGAAATCACACACACTCGTCACTTTCTCCCACACTTCACTTATATGTTCTTTATTTATACTAAAATTACACAAATGGCTTTTAACCGAAGTGAGGAATTTGAAATTCCCACTCGTTTTGAGAATCGAGTTTGAAGATCTATCCAGTGTGACTTAATAAATTGTTTTTCTATTTTGGCTCACCGTTGTCGATGAAGAAGTTAGTTAACTTCTTGAAACCACCGTTGTCAATATTCACTCGAGCTAGAAGCTAAATATCAGTCCTCTAGTGATATATTATCGCAAGCGAATTCCCGCACTTTACACTATTTCACTTTTTATACAGGGACACACTTTTAGAATGCCGTATCCAGTTACTTAGGATACCAAAGAGATCCGTTTGATGAATTGTTAATTAGCCGAATTTGGCTCAAATCAATTCATGAAATTGGAACTCTTTGTCCTCAAAGTTGAGTAGAATTTGGAGGTTTAACATCCCTCGTTCAATTCGACTCGACTTTCAGGTTCCTTCGGGATAACTTTTCCGGCACTTATGGTTTTTTTCGGATTGTCGTAGAAGCTTGACGCCTAGCTTCCCTTTTCGCGAATACTTCCAGGCCACCCGACAGGAGAGCGCGGTTACGAAAAGAAAACTAAGAGACGGGCACTGACTTTTTGGTGTTTGATGATTTTTAAAGAGACTTCCGAACTCGAAATGGAAGCTCGTCAGTATTAATCTGCCAAGAGCAACTAAGTTGTCTTGTTTTTATAATGCTCAAAGTAGGTGTGCTATCGGTTGATTTGGTGGGAAATTTCTGAGGAGTCAGGAAATTTTGATTGGCTAATAGATATGAGGTGATTTGCAAGACCAAAAGAATTTTTGTACTTGCACTTTTGTTTGTACACCGCAATTTGATTGCTTTGCAGAAATGTGAATTTCTGTTGGTAAATAAATTGAGGGCAAGAAACCCATGATCGGAAATTTGCTGATTTGTATTTGAGATTGATTCTTTTCGATGTGCAATAGAATCGGAGTTTAATGTACTTTTAATATTGAATATTTTGCAATGTTCCAATGGCATTCGATTTCCCAATTCTATTTTTCAACTCAATTTCATTTGAGTGTATATTAAATAGAATCCAATTTACCAGCTTGTTATTGCTTTAATATAATTTGAAGAGAGAAAAATGCGGAAGGATGAATTTGATATAGGAAGGTCGTGTGAGAAAGGAGGGGTATCCGATAACGCACCTCAGATCGGTCACTACTTATTTAAATGTTATGCTCAATGTGTATGTCCGTCTCTATTAGTTGAAGCTATGGATTCAAGCTTCTTTCTTCTCATTCATTCCATATTAAATACTATTTCTAGTATTTGTAATCCTAAATTATAAACATTTGTTAATTTTATATTGAGAAATTTAATTCAGGCTTCGAGGCTTGCTTAGGTATTTATCGCCGAGGTATTCCGTTAGCAGCTCGGGTTACCGATGCCAGTGACGTCAGAAAATATTCTTCATATATTTATTTCATTTATTCGGATCACTTGCGAAAGTCAAAGAAATAATCTTACTATTATTAGATTCCTTTATAAATTTTATAGAAAATAAAAATGAATATTTTCATAGGGCTGGTACGTAACACTTCTGAGCAAAGAGGTATTTTGTGAAATAGCAGTTACGAGTATTGACGCTTATATTTAATTTTTCGTCTTTTCGCAGGGTTATCATTTTCCAAACGATCGTTAATGTGAGAATCATTAGCTGAACGTTTAGATAAACGAGCAGCAGTTCTATATAAAGAAAATCTACAAGTTCATCTAGTTTAGGAAATTCACCTTTTTTCAAGGTTTCGTCCCATTTATCTAAAGTGGCTTTGTGTAATTTTTCTTCGATAATAGCTACAATTATTTCCTGACCTAAATTTTCGCCTAACGTAGCTAGAAATTGAAGGTGTAGTTATGATTCATCTGCAAGAGTTATTAATCCACGGTAACACTCTTTTGCTTGGACTGGTAAACGTAATAGTAAGCTTAAATGTCGCGATATTAAGGCTCTTTTATTTTCATATGATTTTTCTAAAAGATTCCAGGCGCGATCATAGTTTTCTTCAGTGATAGAGAAAATTTGTATTTTTCATGCAGCCTCATCTTTAAGAACCCATTTTAAATACTGTAATTTTTCGACAACAGATCCGTTAATATTTCTGATAACCGCTTCATTGACATTTTCTGTACCGGAAATTGATTCACGACTGATTGAATTTAAATTTACATTATTTTGTTGAGAAGGTAGGGGTTTTTATAAATAAATATTTTATAACGTATTTTATAATATTTATTTTATTTTTATTTTATTTCATAACGCCTAATAGAACGTTCTCCTGATGAAGAAGAAGAATTTCAATTATTTAAAAGACAAAAAAAGGCTGCTCAACAACGCGCTTATCGTCAGAAAATTCGTAATGATAAAAAAATAGTTATGAATAATGTAGTAAGAGAACATAAATATAATCCCGAAATGTCTGCGGAATCAAAAAAAAATATTGTGGGAAATAATGTTCAGCAAATAGCTGATCATCCACATACATCAGCTGCTCAAGTTGACTCGACTATTAATGAAGAAAAGACATTACACCAAATCGGTGAGAAAAATATTGTGGGAAATAATGTTCAGCAAATAGCTGATCATCCACATACATCAGCTGCTCAAGTTGACTCGACTATTAGTGAAGAAGAGACATTACAACAAATCGGTGAGAAAAATATTGTGGAAAATAATGTTCAGCAAATAGCTGATCATCCACATACATCAGCTGCTCAAGTTGACTCGACTATCAGTGAAGAAGAGACATTACAACAAATCGGTGAGAAAAATATTGTGGAAAATAATGTTCAGCAAATAGCTGATCATCCACATACATCAGCTGCTCAAGTTGACTCGACTATCAGTGAAGAAGAGACATTACAACAAATTGTTGAGAAAAAGGCTACTAAACAAAGGTTATATCGTATTCGTCAAAAAGATTTTCAAAGTCGGAAAAATCTTACCCCCGTTGAAGAAGAACAATTTCAATTATTAAAACGACAAAAAAAGGCTGCCCAACAACGCACTTATCATCAGAAGAAAATTAATAATAAAAAACAGAATGTTATCAATAGTGCAGTAACAGAACAGAATGGTAATACTGATACGTCTAGCGAATCAACAAGCAATATAGTGGAAAATAATATTCACCAAATATCAGATGTAGTTGAACACTACTCTGGTGAAATGAATATTTTATGCATACATTGCAATGCAAAACACTTCAAAGCCGAAAAAGTTGCTAATAAGCAAAATTCTTTCAATGATTGTTGTAGTCATGGCGAAGTAATTCTGGAAGCATTACCTAATCCACCACCGATAATAAAGAGTTTATTTGATGGTACTCACATACATTCAAATCATATTCACGAACGTATACGATGCTATAACAATACATTTGCCTTTGCGTCTTTTAATGCTAATTTAGTCCAATTCAATAACAGACGTCCTGGACCATTTTGCTTTAAAATACATGGTCAGATTTATTATCAAATTAACACATCTTTGTATCCTCATGCAAATGAAAATCCTTCTACGTTTAATAGAGAAATTGTTGATGCCATAGATAATGCTCTTCGCAACTGTAATGTATTCGCGCAATCCTACCGGATGATGCATGAAGAAATAGAACAAGCAATGATGAACAATAATATAGAAACTGAGCCTGAAATGCAGTTATTATTTTCATTAAAACCTGCAATGGATAGTAGACGGTATAATTTGCAAAATATTAATGAAGTCGCTGCGATTTTCACAACAACTGCTGACGGTGATCAGAATCTTATGTAACCATACATAATAAAGGTACGAAAAAGCTTGAATATGTGAGTTCCATGGACGCTAATGTTGAACCTTGGATTTACCCATTATTTTATCCTTATGGTACAAGAGGCTGGCATGAAAATATACTCCGTGTCAACAGCCATAAACGAGTCTCACGAGCTGCATACACTAAATACAGAATAGCAACTCGAGATGAAAATGTAATCTTAATGGGAGGACGATTATTCCAGCAATGGGTTGTCGATGCTTATGTTAAAATTGAAAAAGATAGGATGAATTTCTGTAGAATGAATCAAACAAAAATTCGTGCTGATACTTATCAAGGATTAATTGATCATTTACAGCGAACATCAAATGATACGAACAGCCATGTGGGAAAAATAGTCATCCTTCCATCAACGTTTATTGGATCACCACGTAATATGTTACAGCATTATCAAGATGCAATGGCAATTGTAAGGAAATTTGGTAAGCCAGATCTGTTCATAACCATGACGTGCAATCCAAACTGGCGTGAAATTAAAGAAAATTTATTGGTTGGTCAAACAGCATCAGACAGGCCCGATATTGTTTCACGCGTTTTCAAAATCAAGAAAGATGAACTCATTAATACTATATTGTCATATTAATGTGGAAGCTGTGTCTAGCATTAAATCTGTGAAATATTTGTATAAATATATTTATAAAGGACATGACGCTGCTGCTGTAGTAGTTACCGAAAGCAATTAAAGTACAATTCATCATGACGAAATTCGAAATTTTATAGAAACTCGGTACGTTAGTCCTGTTGAAGCATGCGATAGAATATTTGGAAGACCATTGCAAGATAAAAGCCATTCTATTATGCGGTTACCAGTGCATTTAAAAAATCAGCAGACTGTAACTATTCATGATGAAGGAAATGATGACTCTATAAGGACTGCATTAGAGAAGGTATCAATGTGAGAGTACATCAAAATGGGAAATACGTAAAGTACAATTCAATGTTATTGGACGCATGTTTTCAATTAGTCCAAGTCAAATAGAACTTTTTCATCTTCGATTGTTACTAATAACAGTAAAAGGAGCCACAAGTTTTGAAGACATCAGAACGGTTGATGGTAAAATACATGACACTTTTCATAGTGCATGCTTAGCATTAGGTCTTATTGAAGACGATGCAGAATGGGATCGTGCAATGACAGAAGGTGAAGTATGGATGATGCCACGACAATTGCGGCATTTGTTTGTACGTATTTTAATTCACTGCCACCCAAATAATCCGGAAAAAATATGGGAGGAATTCAAGGATGCAATGTCACAAGATTTTCAGAGAAATTATAATTTCGATGAAGCGCTTAGAAAAGCATATTTGCAAATTAATACTTTCCTCTTACATGAAAGATCTGATCTTTCCAATTTTCCCACAATGCCGCAATTAACTGAAATTGATATTGCTACCGATGATCGAAATAATGATGATATATTACCTCAAGAACACGAAGAAACTGGTCAAATACAATATCAAAAATTAAATAGAAAACAAAAGGATATTATCGATTATGTATTGAAAGTTGTCATGAGGAATGAAAAAACACCTACTTCGTGTTTCTATATAGATGGGCCAGGTGGATCAGGCAAAACATACATTTACACTACATTATATCATTTATTAAGAAGTAAGGAAAAAAATATTTGTACAATGGCATTTACAGGAATTGCAGCAATATTGCTTCCACATGGGAAAACTGTACATAAAACTTTCGGAATGCCTGTTCCACTATTTACTGATTCGGTATCAAACATCAAAAGTCAATCAAAAGATGCACAATATTTAAGGAATGTCGATATTTTCATTTGGGATGAGGCTCCAATGGCACCAACATATGCTTTGGAACTAATTAATCGAACTCTGCGTGATTTTATGAATGTTGACTTACCATTTGGAGGAAAAATTATGCTTTTAGGTGGAGATTTTAGACAATTACTACCAGTCAAAGTCAAGTGAATTGGTGAATTTATCTATCAAGTTTAGTGCATTAGGGAAACATTTTTCAGTATTCTCATTAACTGAAAATATGCGAACTTTACCAGGCGAAGTAGAATTTGCAAAATATCTATTGTCTGTTGGCAATGGAACTGTAAATGACATTAATAATAATTTACTAGCTCCAGAACAATGTGTAGCTAACAGAACTGATGACATGATAGAAACGACATTTAAAGAATTAATTAATAATCGTAGGTATGAAGATCTAGCGAAGGTAGCCATACTGTCTGCGAGAAATGTTGATGTTGAAGAAATAAATTGTGGAGTAGTAGAATTACTTGACAAGACAACTGAACGGATTTATACTAGCATGGATAGTACGGAGAATTTCGACAATGGTGATATTAATGATGTAATATTGCCTGAATATCTAAATACTTTGAATCTTCCTAATCTCCTACCGTATAAATTACAATTAAGAAATAATTGCGTTGTAATGCTCATTCGAAATCTCAGTATCAATGAAGGTCTATGCAATGGAACGCGATTACAAGTACTAGAACTTGCGAATAATCTTCTACGATGTCGCATCCTAACAGGTGATAAAGCGGGAGATATTGTATTCATTCATCGTATTACATTGTACTGTGAAGATATTTATCCTTTCACTTTCAGACGGCGACAATTCCCAATTAAATTAGCATTTGCGATGACAATTAATAAAAGTCAAGGTCAAACATTTGAGAAAATTGGAGTAGATGTTCGTAAAGATGTATTTAATCATGGACAATTATACGTGGCATTTTCTCGAGTTCGATCTTGGCAATCGTTACGTATTTTATTGGACGAACAACGTCCAGATGAAATGATAAAAAATTATGTATACACAGAGGTATTAGACTAATTTCAAAATAACATTTGATACATAAAATAATTACTTTAATATTTATAAATAAAGCCACTAACAATATCATTTAATTTAAGATACACGCGCGCTCGAGCGCGCGGACGTTCTCGTCTCTTTAAAAAAGAGAACACACTTTTAGCCAATATTGAATTGATTTTGATCAAGCGATGGACTTGATAATATAATGACAACTCTGTAAAGTTGCATGTAATCATTCACTAACACTTGTACTAAATTTGATACGTGATCAAATGATTAGTTTATGCATTGATTTGTAAATCACTACACTGAATTTCGTTTTAATGCTCTATTTGATTTAATATGTGTAAGGATTCCACAATTAAGCACTATTTTTCGTGATGATGCACTATAATCAGTTTGTCTTATGTGTTGGTTCACTATCACTGTTTTTGCTTCAATAGAATCCAGCTCGAAGGACCATGTAAATGTGTGCACTTTTTAAAGTGTTTCCTCTAAATTTATTAGGGAAAAGAATTTCGTATCAAATCACTTTTGAATTATCATTTATTTAAAATGTAAGGATATATTGGTGATACATATAATTTTGTATGTTTAAGAAAGAATAAACACTTAGTAGAGTACAATCGACTGAACCGTTCGAGTCTTCTAGAGTATCTGGTGTAGGTACAAAACTTGATGACTGCTAAGGACCAAGAATGAACCTTGCTAAAGTTGATAGAGGGAGAAAATACAATTTAAAGTTTAAGTAAAACAGACGCTCTTTCGTGTACCATCACCTTGGAATTCCCCAATATTTTATTATTATAGTACGGTCAGGAAGATTAGTACACTAAAATAGCCTCATAAAAGACCGTAATCCTAAACTGTACCAAATATTTCCCACCAACAGTACAATAAACTATGGCTAGATTAAAAAAGGTACTTTAATCCTAATTCGCAACCGTAATAGAATACTAAAGGCGACGACTACAGATAGAGATTAACAACATTATTCAAAACATTTTTAATATTTAATCCTTTGATTAAACACAAGGTACTCACCCAAACTCCAAAACTAATCGTGAAATTTCTTCTGTTCAAAATTTTCAATTGTAGAAAAACATTTCTTATTACAGCAGGAATGGAAGGGACTAAAATCTTTTTTGAGAATAGATTTTCCTGATTTTGACACATACTCTAGTCCCTAAAAAGAATATAATAAGTTTTATTATTAATGAAAATCATGTGAAAGAACCCGAACTAAACGTATGGGAAAATAACTGTAAATAATATAGATTTTAGATATTTTTTTAGTTTAAACTTCTCATGAAAAAAATTATAAGAAAAACAATTATTTAAATTGATACTTTTTGCTTTTAGGAGCGTTTCACTTTCACACGAGATTTAGGTGTTATGTTTAAGATTTTTTGATAATTTATTTTTAATTAATTTTCTTTATATAACTTTAATGGATTTTAAAGTATATAAAAGGATTTTAAATGTTATCGTAGAATTTAAAAAAATTTCAAAAAATTTTTGAGAAGTTTAAAAGATTTAAAAAACACCTATTCTAAATTTTCATTTGTTTAAAAAAATTGTTGAAATCCTATTCTCTAAAAAGAACATGCGTTTCCGTCAACTTCATAGCGTTACCTTACTGCTCACTGCATAACCTCAAAATATTTCAGATACGAAATACGCGCGCTCAAAAAAAAAAAAACGCGCGATCGGTCTTGTAATTACTAAATAGCAGCTATTCTTAACAACTATGAATTTAAAACGGATATTAAACATAACTTTTGTTCTTACACTTTAAATTATAGTCATAAAATTTATTTATAACGTTTTAGTTTACATGCGCAACAAAACTTAAAATTTTATTTTATAATTTAACAGTGAAAAATTCGAAAAATTATATTAATTTAGATATTTTGAATAAATTTATGATATTATTCCATTACTTACCTTGTTCCTGCAATCTTTTGTCACATTTCTCTTCCACTTGTTTTCATCACGAGACCTTTTTCGACCTACTTCAAATTCTGACATATTTCGCGGGCTTAAACTACAAACGTCAAGTTCTAATGTTTCACACAGTAAGTATAATAGAATAAATAATATCTCTTCAATTTGACTTCGTAAATCAGAGAGCAACCTGCACTAAATAAAAATACTAGGGGGGTTGTTTACATTCTGTCTTAACATTTTCCACTCCTAATTGCATTAATAATTTTTGGAAAATTCGCTTTCCTTATAGACGAGTACCGACATGTTTATAGGCAAACGGATAACATAAGTACAGGCGAGTGTTGAGAAGCTCACGATGCAATCGTGGACGGTGTCGCGTGCTTTCTTACATAATGGATATTTCCGTCAATTTTTAATGAATCGATCTAAAAATTTCCAAAAATCTGCCTTTAATATTAAGGAACAAATGTCTCACTGGAAGTTGTTTCAACTCTGAAATTCCCCCGATACTTTTCTTCGCCGAAACTAAATAAACGTGCTTATCGACCAGTATGAATTTGCAATTAATTATTATTAAATAAAAGGCAGCCATAACTATTTTTTTAGGCATCGCTAGTGTATACTGCGTGTGTATACCAAATTTCAAATAGATTCAATAATATTTGGCTGAGATTTCACGATTTAGGTTTTGAAACATAATTGAATTTTGAAAAAATTTGTTTTCCCTTTTTAATTTTTAGTATTAAAAATATTTATTGGACGAAAAAACATCATATATATAGAAAAAAGTTACATTTTTTTATTATCTACAAGCCTACATTTTTAAAAATTTAATTTTTTATACTTTAAAATTTGGATATCACGAGACGCTTGGATAATACTTTTACGCATTTTCGAGCGCGCGTCCCGTTATTGCATCCCATGCTTCAATTTACCTGTTATCGCGGCCATATTGACCATTACAACCTTCCACCCCTTGAAAACCACGCATGACTATAAGCCACACATTAGTTTGCAAATCCGCTGTTGTTTAGTGCCACACTCATGGAATTTCTGGATTCTAAACGTATTTGTAAGTCGTAATAAACGTTAATTACACAGGCACACAAAAGAACAAAAGTTCTCTGTATCAAACACGGGACCTATATATTCTTATGTATTTTGACGCGCTGAATCCGAATCCGGAGTTTGTTTGGCTCCAGCACGTCAAATTTAAGGGAATTTGAAGGTCAAAATTGCATAAGGTGAAAAAAGTTAATTTATGACTGCAGATTCTGAACGAATGAAACATTTTACGTTCAGATATGATATCCACTATTTTTATAATGATGATCCTAAAAGTCATTTCAAGGTTAATGTACGTTAGTAACCTGAGAGTTCGTATGACGATTGCAAAAAGATAAAAGTGTGTCTTCGTGGAACTAGACTACTATTTTCACACGTTTTCAGGGTCGCTGAATCCAAACTTGAAATCCATTTGCCCGTAGCACGTCAGGGTCAAGGACATTTGAATGTAAAATTCAGGTCAATCCAGTCGTTTGAGAGGCGATAACTAGTATTTCTATGGTTTTGAAGGTCATTGAATCTGAATCCATTCTAGGTATTGCTCCAAGGTCACCCCGTTCAAAATTGATATTTGCATACTTCGTGAAACTGTTGTTCAGGCATATATCGAATTAGACATGCATTTCCTTCCTGGAGATGACGGTCCTGCAAGATGCAAATAATATTTCGTGATATTGCAAAAATTCACACTTTTCTTATTTTGTATCGAACCCTTTTATCTTCAAATTATCTATGTAACGGATTTCTCATCCTCCTATGAGTCTTTAGCTAGTTTTCCGTCTTAAGGCCATGTAGGACTTACCAGATCCCTACCTTACCGACATTTTTCTGTCTGCAACGCTAGGTCTACATTTATTGAGATATCAAATTGAAAATTTCTAAAATTAAAGAAAATATGCTAAGGTATGTTTATCTGGTCTTAAAATTTTGTAAAAATAAAAAAATAAATTTTCAAAAAAAATTTTTTTACAAATGTCAATATTTAAGACCAGATAAACGTACCTTAGTGCTTTAGCTTCAATTTCAAAAATTTTCAGTTTGATATCTCAATAAATGTAGACGTAGCGTTGCAGACAAAAAAATGTCGGTAAGGTAGGGATCTGGTAAGTCTTACATGGCCTTAAGCATCCAACAAAAATCTGCCATCATGTTCACATCCCACTTTCCTTGATACCGACATTCCATCTGCTTAAGGGGCTATGCTAGTTTCTCATTTTCAAAAAATCGATCTTTCTTCTTTTGCATTTTTCCATAGCTAATCATCCTAAAAATAAGTACCCAAAATTTTTAATCGATATCTCTAATAGTTTTTAAATGGGAGCACTTTAAAGCGGAACTTTTCATTAGCGCTAAGATAATTGCGGGCTAGAAGACAAACAAAAAACATGTTCAAAAAATTTTTTAATTGAGTGAAAAACCTTCATACAACCATTAAAAAGGCTCCAGAGCAAAACAGGTCATCAAATCGCGCAATAGGAAGAGAAAATTTACCGCAAATCAAATCTGCGTTGACAATTTTAAATGCGTTTTTCTCAAAACTGCATTTTTAAAATCGGGTGACGGTGTAGCTCGAAAACTAATCATCTGATCAACTTCAAATTTGTACACAGTCTTTATTATATGTTTCTACAGAGGATGGACCTTCAAATTTTTGTTATATAAAAAATTACAACTTTTATAAATAAAAAACGATCGTTTTTTTAAGCAAAAATTGACATTTTTTTCACAACTACGCCATTTTTATAATTTTTAATATTTTCAAAAGCTAGAGGTCCATCCTCTAGAGAAACTCATGTAGTTTACTAAAAAATATTTTTTTTTTTTCGAGCATGCTATTACGAATATGTAATCAATAATTCAAAATTCAAAATGACTGATCCAATATGGTGGCGAAGATTTTGAAAAGTCTACGGAATTGGCTAAGAATTGGGTCCGCGTTGATGTAATTGGAACAACAAATAACGGTGAGCCAGCGCGCGCGCGGTAATGTAAATATAGCATAAGCAGCGACACAAATGAAAAGGAGCAAAAATGGGCACACTTCACCTCAAGTGTACATCCTAAGGTAGACATTCACATATGTTAAAACCCAATATGTCGGATTATGAACAATCGGAAGAAGGTGCTTTGATGAAAACTCTTGTTTTTTATTTACTAGTAGTGTCTCAGTGGGCAAAAAATTGAAAGAAGTTTTTAGAACGTCCTAAAAATGTCTTAAAAACGTCCTATGTCAGGCCAAAAAACATCCAATGTTCCAAATACGTCTTAAAATCGTCTTTGGAACATTGGACGTTTTTTGGCCTGACATAGGACGTTGTTAAGACGTTTTTAGGACGTTCTAAAAACTTCTTTCAATTTTTTGCCCACTGGGGTGATTATATGAATTAAATAAATCGAGGTAGGAGGTTAGAAATCAATTTCTTAACATCAAAAATTGTATTTCCCTAACGTCAGTAATAATGCGAATTGTAATATGATTTTCTACGTTGTGCGTGAATCATTGAAAAAAAAACTGATCAACCAACATATAATGATCGTCAATAGTACTTCAATTAGTCCGGAATTCAGTACTTTAATTCATTTTCTCAAATTCAAAAATCAAATTTTGGCCACGAAACCTGGTCATCCGTATTTCAACTTTTTTTAAAGGACCTTTGCAGTTCGTCTTTTATCTCCGCTTCCAATGGCGAAAATTTTATGATAAATACGTGAAGACATGTACAGTATACCGCAAAAATTTTAGAAAGATTAAACGTGTAGTTCTTTGTTTTTTAATATTCAAAAATTGCTGTTTTATTCGTCCGAGAAACTAGCATAGCCCCTTAAGAAGAATGAATATAAAAAGTAGTCTAGTTTAGTAATTAAAGTGGACGAAATCTGTAACTTTACTTACGCCCAGTGCTTAATTTTAACAGGATGTTGGAGGGACACTACCTAATAACGTTGCACTGAAAGAATTGTCACCGGATGTATCTTCAATTTTTAATTCGAATGCCTCAGAATCATTGAAATCACAAATATCTGATGTTCTGGATTTTTTATCAGACTTTCATACTCTAAATAAAGTGAAGGTTAGTATTAACTTTCTTGTTAATATGTAATATAAGTACGTTATGAACAGCAATAAATTGGCTCGTTTAAACAAGCTTAGCATGTATCTCGTAACTAGAAGGAAATATCATGAGATATAAGAAAAATAAAAAATATTTTAACTACAAAAAGCAGGATAGAAGTGTTTCAAATATTTACCGTCCAATATCGCTTTTGAACAAATATAGTAAAGTTCTGGACTTAAATCCTAGGAGACACATAGTATATAGGATCTATAGAGTACTTGGTTCTATTGGACCATATGGACCAAGTACGATTGGTTAAGATTCAAGGGCAAATTTCACATATTTATCCAGCTAGGCCCTTTTAATCATTTTTTACAAAATAATGAAAATGCATTTTACCAGGTGTATAAGCTTAAATCCGCTGTTTTTTAGACAAACGAAAGTCTTTTTTTTTGCAGAAAATAAAATAAACTTTATTCAAAGTATTTTCCCTCGCTTGTTATACATTTTCCCCATCTCTTGGGCAATTTGTGTATACCACGCCAAAAAAGTCTTTATCTTTCGATGCAAACCACTCGTCAAGCCATTTTCCGACGTCTTCGTACGAATCGAAGTTGATAATTTTAATTTTGGTAATTTAATTATTAGCTTTAATTTTAATTTTCAGTTGCAATTTTCATGATACAATTATTAACTGTAAGCTCTTTAAATTGTGTAATATTATATCAGAAGGACTCAGAATTGTCAAATTTAAAATTGGAAACCATTAAAAAAGGAAAAATTTTAAATTTAATCTTTTAAACATTAAACAGTTCTTAAAAAAATTTAAAAGCTAATTATTTTAGAATTCAACTCTCAAAATTGCATAATTTAAAAGTTTTCTAAAATTTTACATTTAAACTAAAAGTTTGCAAAAATTCAAAACTTCGTAATCAATTTGTGGGAAAAAATATAGCAATTATGAAAACAGTCCATCATAAAAAAGAATATTACGTGTGACTAATTAATTATTAGTATTAAAGTTCGACTGACTTCAGAATGTTGAACAATACTCTTCTCCGACTCCGACATACTGAACTTCCAATCAGATTTTTTGGTTCGACGTATCCTTCCTTTAGGGGCAACCAAATACGATAAAAGGCATATTTATTGTGGGTTGTGCATATTTATTATTTTTGTATGTACTTTAAAACAACAAGTTAATTTTACCTTCATTCTCCACCGTCTTTAGCAAGGTTAGCAAATGTTTCACGCGGAGATCTTTCTCTTTCTTTTTATTAAAGGGACATAATTTTGTAATATTAGGTGTACAACTTTGCTTCCGCCGTTTTCGATAGATGACTGCAGCGGTAAGTGCCGGTTGAAATAGGCGGGTCAAAAATTTCATACAGTAAGCTTGGACATCTGTCAACATAACCACATCACCACATTAGTGAATTTGTGTTTGCATCAGAAGTGTATTCTCGATCGAAGATGTCAGTTTTCGAGCCAAATTCTCGTCATTTGCGGGAAGTGTTGATTTTCTGCTTTCATTTGAAGAAAACTGCGGCTGAGGCTCATCGAATGCTCTCAAGTGCTTACGGTGACGCTGCTCTTAGTGAAAGAACGTGTCGTGAGTGGTTTCAACACTTCAAAAGCGGTGATTTTGATGTCGAGGACCGGCATGGTGGCGGAAAAAAACAAATTTTCGAAGATTCCGAACTGGAAGCATTACTTGCTGAAGACTCGTGCCAAACGCGAGAAGAATTAGCAGAATCATTGGGAGTCACTCAACAAGCAATTTCGAAACGCCTCAAAGCCATGGCTATGATTCAGAAGCAAGGAAATTGGGTTCCTTATGAATTGAAGCCAAGAGACGTTGAACGCCGTTTCTTTGCTTGTGAACAGCTGCTTCAAAGACAGAATC
>UCOK01012131.1:0-17874 GCA_900474325.1 Synergus umbraculus
GACCGGGTCGGTTCAGGATGAAACGTGCGCAGATAGACGACTGCGCATGCTGATTTACGGCAGAGTTCGGGAATTTTTCCAGTCCAAGATTCAGAATTCTCTTGGCAAGGGAATAATAAAAACTCTTTTAGATACACGGAAATTCTCCTGAAGAATCTTGCGAAGATTATCGAACTGTTTTATATTTTCTTCGAAACTTATTCGTTATATTTCATTTTGACCTTTATAAAACACACTTTCAGTGCTTACTGTAAGTTCGGTAATTTTCTTAGAACGGTTCGAGCTATTTTCCTAAAAAGTTATTTGATATCTACCGAATTTTTCTCATATCCTCAGTCTCTGAACTAATTCGGTAATTCTTCCGGAACAAATTTTTTCCGTGTACATTGGTAAGCAGCATAAATCTCGATGAACGAATCGCCGCTAAATTAAGCGAATCGCGGCACGCGAGTATATTTCCCTCTCCGTAAAAGAAGACTGAATGTCCATTCCAACTTCAGTTTGTTACTCAAGTAAAACTTTTCTAAATTAAACTAGAATTAAACTAAAAATGTTATTACCAAATGCTTTTTTGCATGGATTTTTTAGACATTAAATGGAAGTATTTAGAAAAATAAAATTGTAAGTCTCGAAGTTTAGAAATTTTTAATGATTTTTTTTGTGTTGTTGTTTTGCAAATCTACTGTTGATAGTTATATTCTATTATAATATACATAAATATGATAGAATGTCGGACGTTATCTTTTCCACCTTGACCTTGAATACTTAGAACGGTCAAATCAAGTAAAAAAGGAAATGACAATGAAAATGTGCAAAGCTATGAAGCACAATGTAGAATGGTAATTTTTATGATATAGATACTATATATTAACGAACATGAGCAAATAATCAAGTTATTGAAACTCGAACATTTTCTAAATGCCAAATTTTTAACATTTCTAATTTTATACTTCACATTTAACATTACACATTTCACTTTACACATTATAATTTACATATTTCGAATATCATTACTTTTAAATTTGGGTTATATGCCGTAGCTGAAAACGTCCGACACATTACGTAAATTTAGAAATGATGGCACTTGAAAAATGAAAAAATGTGAAATTTTACAAGTTTAAATATTAGAGCATCAACTGATTCTATTTTTGATAAGTTTAAATATCTTGTCACTGAATTAAGGATTCGATTCCTGCAGCAGCAGCCAGTTTTTGTGTCTGACAAATTTCCCTGATGAAAAATTATTAAAAATGCAAATAAAATTTCAATAATAGTGCTATTGAATTTTTTCAAAAATTTCGTGTAATAAAACTTTAAATATTTTGAAATCTCCTAAAATGTTACGGAATCTTTTAAAAATATGAAAAAATCTCAAAATCCTCCGAAATTCTACGGCAAACTTTAAAATTACTTAAAATCACATAAAATTAGGAAAAATCTCTGAAATTAATAGAAAACTCTTGAAATCATTCCTTAAAATTTTTTGAAATTCCAAAAAATGTCTTTAAATTCCTTAGCATTTTACGAAAACCTTTAAAATTTCATGATATCCCTTAGAATTTCTTAAAACTCCGCGAAATTACTTCAAATTTCCTAATATTAGATGAAATCCCTTAGTTTCACTACTTCTTTTAAAATTCCTCAAAATCATTAGAAATCCTTTTAAATTTCACGAAAAAATATCCCACATATATCTATAAATTCCTTAAAATTCTATACAAATCACAAAAAGCTCGTGAAATCCTTGAAAATTCTTTAAAAATTACTTAAAATCACTTTAAAAAATCAACATTTCTTAAAATTCTTAAAAGCTTTTTACAATTCTTTGAATTCCCTAAACTTTCTTAAAAATTTCTTAAAATTTCATGAAGTCCTTTAAAGTTCCACCAAATCTTTTAAATATTATACAAATCTCTTTTAATCCTTTTAAGTTCCTCAAACCTGTGTAGAAATTCTCAAGTCTGGCCCAGACCGGTGATGAAACGCGGAATCCGGCCGGGCCCAGGCCGGGCTTCTAGTAAAAACTGGGCGTCCACGTTTGGGCCAGGCCAAATTTGGCGTTTCACCTGGGCCCGCTCAGGGCCACAGTAAAATGTCTACACGGGAAACATTTTAAAATATTTTTAAATTATTGAAAATCTCTAAAATATAAAATTAAAATCATTAAAACCCAAAGAATCTCAAACAATGGCTGGAAATTCTTTAAAATCCTTCGAAATCCTTGGAAAGTTTCTAAAATCTCTTAAATAAACTACAAAATTCATATATATGCAAATTTTTTTGTTCTCTTGAAATTTCCGACATGTGACCACCTTGATTAAAAATAATAAATCTACATGATGAGAAATAGATATTAACTGTTAATATCTAGATATTTAGATTTAATATCCTTGATGATACATTCAAAAATCTCAGATATTATAAAATTATACATATATCTAGAATACTACTGCTATAGGTTAGGATCATAGTTACTAGGATTTATTTATTATTATTTTATATATTAAATAATTAATAATAATGTAAATAATAATATTATATATTAAATATTTATTTTGGTCGACATTATATCGATAGATCATTTAAAATGACTAATTCAGATTAGGAGCAAATCTATTTGCTTAAAAAACTGATTTCTTTTAGTTTGCACTACTTCGTAAGCAAAAAAATGTTCACAGAATGATGCGAAGATCAGGATATATATGTTAAATAAAAATTCACAGTTAAAAAGACACTAAATACGATCAATGATCGAATCCGTCGAAACTGAGATATTAAACTTTAATATCTCAGATTTTAAATTTTAATATCTTAATTTATTAGAACATTAATATCTTCTGTTATTAAAACGTAATATCTCTAAAAAGTCGATATATTACTCTATAATATCTAGATATTATGTGATAATATTCAGATTTTTAATATCCAGTTCTTAATATCCAGTTTTCTTCGTGTATGTTTAAAATTATAAAAATGGTGTGTTTCAGTATGTCAGTTGTCAATGCTTTATAGAAATAAGAAAATATATCATCCTTGGCAGAAAGAATAAACGAGCAGAGTGAGTAGTGATCAGGAAAAAGAACTATGTGTTGGCGTAATAAATATGCAATTACGAACCACGACTGTGCAACATCTGAGGCTGCGACTACGAGTAAAACTGGGTACTGGGTAGACATTGCATAATGTTTCTTTCGATAGCAAGTTGACACGACTTCTCAACAACAAAGGAACTAATAGAACCGGATAGTTGTAATTAGGTATATAGTGATTTGCTCATCTTTCTAAATAAAAAAAGGAATACATGCTACAAAGTTGTCTATAAGGTCTCCAAACTAAAATTTTGCATGTCCTTTTCACCTTCTCTGAGAATGAAGAAGTAAACTTTTAAAAACATGTGACTTCCTAAAAATGTGTTGAAATTCATTCGTCAAATGTTACAAGGTTGATAATCTTCAAGAGTGAATTTTTGAAACGATTCTTAGAAATGTGTTAACGGAAACGAGAAGGTAAAGTTGGCAAGTACAGATGCACGTGACAGTTAAATGCAAAGTGTTCACGTGATTCGACTGCGTTTATTTCCACGTCGATTTGTTAGTATAATCGTGGAAATCTGCATGTTAAGGGACGAAAGTCCAAAGTTAAAAAATAGCTTATCATATCGATGGACGTAACGTTTCCAGATCATGTTTCTAAGTCATGTTCGTGTCTGAAAGTATTCAATGAATTTTTCGATTTTATAGAACGCTACACCAAAATTTTGATCCTTTCGGTAAAACGATAATGTAAAACTTTCGCCTTATTTAAGAAATAACATTTATTTTCGCAAAAAGGAATAAAATAGCGGATAGTATTTAGAAAATTTAAAAATTTGTATTTTCAGTAACAAAACCGTTTTTTGTACTATAAAGATTTTCGACAGACACTCGTTGGAAAAGTGGTGACAGCGGTGGGATAATTTAGAGGCATACACAAGATGTTTGTGAAATCACGTTATTAAGCTTTTTTGGTTTAAAAGAAAATTAGTTTCTTAGCAAAATTCGCGTGATCAAAATTTATCTAACTTTTTGTTTTAAATAAAAGTTTACTCACAATCTATAGAATGATGGTTGATTAAATATGTAGCATATATTGTAACAAAAGAATAATCTATTCTTCCTTCCAGAGAGAATTTGAAAATCAATGCTGTGGAGGATTGACTAAAAAGGACAAACCTTGTACAGGGAATAGGGTATTAAGCCAGGAGCTTTAGTAATGAAGTTATGTCAATAATCGAGGTGTAATAACTTTGGTGTACCAGCGAGGTTCGAGGGCAAGGGCTGTCATGCTTCATTCGATTACCAACGATGTTTCCATCATAATTACTTACCCTTTACATATACGAAATTCCCGGAAATAGATTGAAAACCCATTAAAAGTCAAAAATATTTCTTTTCCCTAAAATGATTCTGGTAGAAAAATTTTGAAGATTAAATTTAAAACTTCTCTTATTATACAATTTAAAGAATTTAACTGTAAACTCGTAACTGTTGAGTCTTGAACGATGCAAATATATCGTAAATGCGGCAGTTAAGCAACGCCCCTCTTTTATCCCATTCTAGCTAAGACAAGACTAATGTAAGTAGTAATGTGAACGATGCTTGCATAACGTCACATTATTTTGCGTCAACCGGTAGCTGTTACGCTGACGTTCTCGTTGCTTTCTAGATCGTGATCCGTAACCGAAGACTCCCAGAAAAAATGTCGTCGCGACAGATGGTAAATCAATCAGAAAACGAGACTTGTATAGATATTTATAATTGGCCCTTTCTAAACAATATATCATTCAGAAAAGCAAGAAAAATAGAATCATTCTTTATTTTCTTCATTTTAAAACAGAAAAATCTATTTCAATTTGTTTGTTTAACAAAAGTTACTTAGATTTCTACATTTTAGCTTAATTAGTAGAACTATATATTATATATTAGTAGTATCTTGCACTTACAGACCAGTGCGACCGATTTTTAATAGTAAACTTGCACGCAGACTTTGCGCGAGCCACTAGCTGGCTTTGCCCCTTCCAACAAATAACTTTTTCAGAGAATTTAAGGCTATAAATGTCCAAAATGATCCTAATAAAATCATATTCAGTTTCAGAAACAGGGAACCTAGGTCATCAATACAATTTTGACTTTAAAAAATTACATATAAGAACATTTAAGTATTTTTTTAATAATTTAAAACAAAACGGTAACATATATTCAAATCTAAACTTTAAATTCGAATTTCTTGAAGCACCTTTTTCAGCAATCCAATCTTTTCATGAACACATGAAAATACCTCGACGGATGAGGATATCAATAATAACGCTGCTTACGCAGAAGCTGGATGGAAAACTATATTTGTCGCGATTTGAACCGAGATAACCTCTCGGTTGGTTCCAAAATCGATAATACCTATTACCCTCTAATAGCGAATCGAACGGCAGCGCCCGCACGTTCTATCGTTACCCTTCCCCTGACTATCGCCACTCCCTCCCTCTTCATCACCATCCCCATCCCACATCAGCCAACACCACCTCATCACTGAATCTCTGTGTACCTCGTGGAAAGGCAATCGAATAACTTTGCGTCCCTCGCAGATGTAATACGATATTCTAGCAACCTTCTTCATTCACATTAGGGGTTCATCCTCGACGGAGCCAGCATCCTACTATAGAAGAAATCTTCCTACCAACTACCGACTACCGTAACTCAACCCCTTTTCCAATTTTCTTATCCCTCTTCTCTCTTTCTTTTTCTTTATTCTTTAATCACCACAACCTCTTTTCTTAACGATCTTGCTCTTAGAAATTTTATCCGAATAAATTCCAACTAATCCGAAGCAGGTTTTCAATCCAAAGCAGGTTTTTAATCCAAAGCAAGTTTTCAAACCGAATCTTCAAACCGACTGAATCCGAATTCATTGCAACACGAATTGAAAATTCACGTCGAATTCATTTGAATTTACCAATTGATTTAACGAATTTTTTATGCATTCAAGCCCTGAAGTTTCAAAAAAAAAATGTTTAAATAAAAAAACTTTTTTAATAGCTTTGTTAAAAGAAAGTTAACCCTTAAGGTTTTTGAACCACGTGTCAGTTCCAGTTGGCTCCAGTTAAGGATGCACTTATTGGTATGGCTTCCTTAATACTTGATCGATAACGTCGTATCACGTTTCAGAAAACTTCTAAACGCTTCACTCTTTCTTCTTACCATCGAGAATAACTTAGCAAACTCTTTCGATCATTCGAAAACCTATCACAATAAACAATGAGGAATGCAATTAAATCTTGTTTACAATAATATTTTTGGTTAAAACATACATCCAAGTTTTTTATGTTCGTGCGAGCCACAGGCCGGCTTTTCCCCTTCCACTGAATGACTTGTAGTCGAAATTAAAGGCTTTAAATATAAAAAATGATCTCAATAAAATTACATTATCTTTCAGAAAGAGAAGACCTAAGTCGTCAATATAATTTGAAAGACAAAAGAATCATTCTTATTACATTCTGATCAGAAATGTATATGTACGACTATTCGCAGTACGCAGAAAAGCGTACTTTTAATTTTTTCAATACTTTAGTTTGAAATATTATATTAAAAATTTGTTTTTAATGAATTGCTGTTTGCTTGTGATTGAAAACGATCACCGCCAGTTGAAAAAAAAAATACCTTGGTTGAACCCTTCGTTCTAAAAACCTATTTCAGATGCGCGACTTGAATTCAGCCGATAGTTTGTATAGTTTAATGCTGTCTACGAATACATTCACGCATGTCTAACCCCAAGATTCGAGCCAAAGCTTCAACAGACACGACACACCTCCGACCTTTCTATCGATCCTGTGGCCGGAGGTTTCGCGCGCCCTCCGCTCTCCTACAGCTCGGCATGATGGCCTGGTGGGTATGGGCACCCTTAGCCGCAAAGTGCAGTTCTCGGATAGGCAGGAGAGTTTCAAACTTCCAAAGCTCAACTCCCTGCCGTTTCCTTGCATCAGAAGCTGCAATTTTTAAATCCAAAGTAGCTTGAAAGCTCTAATTAAGTTGACGATGAGTAAAATTTGTAGGCAATGTTCACGATGTTTTGAAATTAAAGGAAAGTTCAGACTACTCAGATAGATGACATACTAATTTCTCGTTTCTTTATATGAAGGGATTTATGTATAGAGTGAAATAGTAAAGATTGGAAAAGACGAGTCCAATATAGAAGCAAACCCAAAGTGGATTAATATAATGCTGTTTTACGACTTACTCAACCCCTGGCAATATGAAAAACTTCGAGTTTTACTACCCGGACCAGTGGATTGGTTCATCCATCGCAGCGTGAAGAAAAATATCAATTTATGATCGACTTATTTTGAGCATCAATATTTCTTAATATATGATCGTTTTGAAGTGACCAATCATTGTCAAAGGGGACAAATCGCTGTACTCATTACTTTAGATGGGGGAAAGGATATACGGCAAAAATATTTCGCCTTTAATTCATCTGTTCCTTTTGTTTCTAATCTTTTCATCTCTATCTACAGTCAAACATTTTCTAACACTTTTGATGAGAAACTTCGCAGTTTCTTATCAAAACACTGTTAACAAATCCTCAAAAAGTGAAATTCAATCTTTTCAACAATAATTTTCTGGGTTAAATAAATAATATTCATATTTAAACTATTCTAATATTTTTAGATATATATATATATATATTCAAATTTTGAAAGTTCAAGCAAGCCACAAATCGGCTTTTCCACCTCCATCAAATGAATTTTAGTGTAAATTTGAGGTTTCTTTTGTACAAAATGATCGCAATTAAATCATATTAAGTTTCGGAAAGACGAAATCTAGGTCTTCAGTACAATTTGAAAAAAAATGTCCGCTTCGCGGCTAATTTTGCATTGCGCGTTTCGCGCTCGGTGTAATATATTCTTCATGTGCTAAATATTACATTTTTTTTATTTCAAAAGAAAGGAGAAATTTACTTAAGGTTCTATCAACATTAACGCGCACATTCTTATCAGGACACTCACGCTTCACGCTCGGTATTTGATTAAAAAATTATTTAAATCTTGCGCTACGCACTCGGTCCTATTCACCGTATAATAGATGCAACTAATAATTAAAAAGACGATTCAAAGTATTATCTTAATGATTTACCATTCGTCTTATAAAAAAATGTTTAACAATTTTTTTTATCGAAAAAAGTCATAAGGATAAATTATTTGACTCCCTAAGTACACTACGAATACCCATGTATAGAATTTGTAAATTAAATACCAAGCTAGCAACTCCACAGCAACATTGCTTTTTTGAAAAATGTAAAGGAGCCCAACCATTTTTATTGGTGCCCAAAAAAACCCCCAAAAAGCCCCAGAAATATGAGATATTGGAAATACATAAATTCGATTGTGGAGGTGCTAGCTTAATGGATCTCTTTTTTCTGAATGTCTATTAGTTTTCAGTATCTCAAATTAAAATACGCCTCGTCTTCTTTGACTGCACGAATGTCTCCCGAGTTAAGAAAAGTCTTTTGACGAACAGAAGTGAATCTAAAATCAAAAATGAAATTTCATTTTCGACGTCTTCCAGTCAGTAAGAAACTTAAGCATGGCCTGGGACAATTTTCATGCAGACACACAAATTTGGTAGTGTAGAAGCGAGTTGAGCTCTCAAGGATGGCGAGCCACGAGAGTAGAGGAGGTAGAGAGAAGGTTCGAGGGCAGAAGAGGACACAGCGTGTAGAGAATCGATACCTTCGTGGCTCATGTCGCGGAAGTCGGGCCTTGCCCCGCGCTTAACCCTTCGCCGTCTGAGCTCTAGAGAAACATTAAACACAGCTCGTGCTAAGTACGTCGCCGAGTGCAGATTGGAGAATTGCAGATCGACCAAGGTTTCAGTTGTACTGCAGGTTGTATGTAATTCTTACTTAAGGACCTGCTGCGCAATGTTCTGCGCAGAGACAATTTTCTCCAAAAAATATTACTCTGAGATGTGGCTGATTGACAAATTGAAGGCAAATTTGAAATTCCAATAACGTAAAAAGTTTAGAATTTAGATGTTTTCTCTTCAAAATAGTATATTCTCTTTTTTAATTTTTATTCCCGAACCAGATAGCCCAAATAAAAAAAAAAACAAAACAAAATGTTACGGTGAAAAGTAGTTGTATATAACCGAAAAAATGACCTACCAAAGTAGGGTGAAAATTTTGTTCCTGAAAATAAGACATCGTAATATTAAAAGACTCCTATACAAGTTTCATCCCTTCAGATCATTTGGAACTTATTCCATATTTCCAAAAATCTTGTTGATTTAAAGAATGACATAAGGATGAGTTCCAAATGAACTAGAGAGATGAAACTTTTCTGGATGGCTTTTAGCATTTAGAACACTTATTATCAACAATACAATTTTGACCCAACGAATTAGGGTAATTTTGGTGAAATTTTTTATTTTAAGTGATGCAATATAGTGAGTTCAAAATGCGCGGGGAGGTTGAAACTTCGATGGGTTATTTATTGGATTGTATAAAACTACTTTCCACCAGAAAATTTTGGATCTCGTATGTTTAAGAAAAAAAAAAAAGTTTTTGTTTTCCTGTTGCTTAAAGCAAAGAAAGGGATACCAACAATAATTGGTGTTCTTCCCCTATGCGGAAATGTTTTGGAGCGCGGATAGCACGAAGTGGCATCGCTGTTCATTCCGAGTGCTGACCTCGGCTTTCTCCGACGGAATTCGTGTACGCTCGGGCAGGCGCGTGTAATCAAGAGGTATAAATAATTCCGCGGCTGCGGAGCCATGATCCATAGCCATGATCCTCAGTAGCAGTCGGACTCGGCCGAGGCTCTTTCTGTCGTTATGATATGCCAGGCCGAGTCAACCCGAACAAACTTCGAATTTAAAAATTTCCACATCTTCCATTATTTTACATATTCGATAATTTCACATTTCAATACACTAAAACTTCGACTTACTTCCCGTCTCGGGTATCCCTCTTTTCTGATTACCACTAAAGGGGCTTCCACAGATAATCGTGAGGCAAGAAATGTGGTTTAAAGAAGTTCTTTTTTTATAAATAATTTCTAACTCCCACCTGGAGCTAA
This sequence comes from Synergus umbraculus, assembly GCA_900474325.1. NCBI lineage: Eukaryota > Metazoa > Arthropoda > Insecta > Hymenoptera > Cynipidae > Synergus > Synergus umbraculus. The sequence goes on from UCOK01012131.1 coordinate 10,106, forward strand.
AATCTGCTTCTCCCAAATAATATCTGATTTAATAAAATGTTTCTCGCAAACCACTCGACCAGCTTTGCATAAAACATTGCATTTGTGATGTAAATTTACATTTTATCACTGTTCAACACTCAATTTTGTGGTACCGATAGAAATGTAATTTTTGTTCGTTAAATGTTTATGCTTTATACCCACTAGTGCAATTGAATATTATACAGTATCTGCCATCCATTTTAATTCAAAGTTTATCCATAAACATTAAAAAATAAATAAACGCAATGCACCACAAATACATTTCTATTATTTATATGGGAATATCATTTAACGTTTTTGTGGGCAAAGCATAGCACACGTTTTTCTAACATATAGAACGGTCCTGAAATCTCTGCAGAAATTCTAGGAATGTGGTAACTTAAGGGGAATAATATCGAAGTTTGAGTGTATTTCAATATTGGACTATTTCAAAATTTTTCAATTTTCTATAATTTAAAGTATTCTCCATCTCTGGAGTTAATAGTCCCCACATTCGCAGTCCAACACGAAAAATGAGAAGGGCAGCAGTCCGCAATACATAGTTAACTGTAAATCAAACAACAACGCCGGCCACAGAGTGGAATGATTATTGTACAGATATATGAGATGAAGTTTATTCATTCAGAAACAGATTAGCGCATCCCGACGCCCCTCAGTGCCCCTCTAACAATGCGCATTCTATCCCCCACACACCACTTATACTCCCCACCATTGCCACCGTCTCGCACTTTCAACCCCCTTCCGTTTATCACGGCATTGCGACCTGGTTTAACGATCTAACGAGAAGCCATAATGCAATTTTAGCAAACCACATGAAGTTCGATACACTCAGAGGAATTTGCAGAAACAAGAAGGAAATCCGGGATATTCAATCCGACGTTTATTGCAAAATTTTGGGCTCCACATTTTTTTTTTTTTTTTTGAAAAAATTGCGTTTATACTGGCTTAACGTTAAACTGGCACCACCGTGTTGTAAAACACGCTAAAAAATTGTTTAAACAGATTTCTGCTAATGTAATCTTTTGCCAGCTTAACTGATCAAGAACTGTAATCTTGATCAGTTTCAAGCACAAATCCAATTAAGAAATAATACAAGGTAAAAGAAATTGTCGAAGCACTTAAAATATAACAGGAATCAGAACCATTGAAAGCAAATGATGTGCTTGCCAAGAAATTAACAAGCAAGACCATCCTTAAACAAATGTAGAAATTTACATTAGATCAACAGATTGACAATCTTCGGACAATGATATAATAATCGAATGTAAATGAGTATGTTCATTCGTCAAAAGGCGATCAATTTCTGTTGCATTACGATTCTTAAAGTGTGATATAATACCAAAAGCAATAAGTTCTCACTCAGTTTTCGAGGAAATCAGATTTATTTAGAAGGAACAAGTATACAGGAACTCAGACGACTACAGACTGACTGACTCACTATCGCCAGTCCTTTTATATCTTATCTTCTATTTCACTTTAAAGTATACTGATAAACTTCTATTCCTTTTCACATATTTTATAATCAATTTCTTAATTTTATTAATATTCTACAATAAGGACGACATGTCCTAAATTAAGAGATGGCTGATTCCAAGGAACTGGAAAGCTGATAGAGCACAACCTTTGCGAAATCCAGAGAATCGGCCTATAATCCGACTCAATCCTTATGATGCTTTCGATCTTCGTAGGAGTTCACTGGTCAGGATTTACCTCTCGTTACATAAAAAAGAAACAAAAAAAATCGAATGAACAATAATTTTCCATCTAGCTTAAGGCGGGCCTTTATGGAATTTTGACTCTCGCCTGGAACTTTCTATATTTTAGTATTAATTTTCCATCGGTGCCAACAAGGACAACTGGACAAGTGACAAGTGAAAAACACACTGTCACAGAGTTTATTAGATAAATAAAAAAACAATAACACTTTCCATGTAAGTTTTACATAATGGGAATTCAGGTATGCCTTCAATTCGAAAATCGTCCTTATTTCATACAAATTTTAAAAATTCGAGGTTTGCGAACTCTTTATTCAGAGCAATGGACTCGGCAACGGAACTATTTCGTCAGAGAAAGGAAGAAAGGTATGTCCAAGAAGCGGAGAAGGTAATATAGTTGGTAGTGATGACGTGATGCTCTTGGTACTCCTGGTACTCTGGTATTGGATGCTCCCGTAATCAAGCGAGCTAGCGAGCGAACGACTGCTAGAATGCCGTTAGACAACGACCGATTGTCCTACGCACTGTACCAATGCACGATGACCAGACACATGCATAACTACAGTTGCAGTGCAGAGTTAAGACCAGAGTTCGCGTTGTGGTATTCAATCGGAAGCGCTATTTAAACTGGAAAAAAGTTCAACTTACTGCGAATGAACTCAGCGCGGATATTTAATAATAATAGATATTTTCAAATTAAATATCTAGGATATAAACTTCCGAAAAGGGTTTTGTTTCAAGCAGAAGTTGTAGATCTCATCAAAATACACGTTTTTTGTTTCACGAATTATTCTCTACGAGTGACAGTTTCTCAGAAAATCAGTGGGCAAAAGGACATTGTCATCCTGAAGACGTCCTCAGGATGTTAATGTCTTTTTGCCCACTGGGTAATTTTGTAATAATTCTTGTATAATATTGTTTCTTTGCTATATGATATATATTTGCTGAGTTTTTCCCATTCCTTTTAACAAAACATAGACTTTCCTAAATCTTTTAACGACACATCTGCTAGTTTAATAGAATGTAAAGCATAGAAAAGTACGACACAATCTGTAGAGTTTTCCTTCAAAATTTAGAAATGAGAATTTTAAAGTTAGTCATAAATATAAAAAGGTCTTCCGATTTTTTCTCATCAGAGCGATGGTTCCATCTCAAGCACTTTATGACTTTACTAAAGACCTAGTTCAACACTTGTACCTCTAGTACAAGTTATTCTTTCTCATTAACAATTTATTTGTGAAGTTAGTTTTATTCCTTATATTTTGTAAACCTTTAACTTTCTCATGTACCAACAATAAATAGAATTTTAACATTTTGAGTGCGTCTTCGTCTTTGATCACAATTACTAATTTCACACATTCTAGAAGAAAATCATTGTAAAGGGAAATCATGGCAAAGAGAAATGGTAAATGAAATCATGACAAATGGAAATCGTAAAAGGAAATGATAAGGGAACTGGTACAAGGAAATGATGGTAAAAGGGAAATTGTAACAGGAAACCATGGTAAAGGGAAACAATAAAGAGAAATGTTAATGGGAATCATTTCCTAAACACCTCTTGCAATTTTGAGAAAATTAAACCTCTTGAAATCTCATCAAATTCCATGAAATCCTTAACAATCCTTAAGAATCTTTTAAAAATCAGAAAAATCTCTTGAAGTCTTGTAAAAATGATTAAAAATCTCATAAAAATCCATCAAATCCATAAAAATTCCACAATATCTTTTTCAAATCGACAAATTTCTTGAAAGCCCTTAAAAAATGTACAGCCTTTCAAATCCTCTTAAATTCTACTAAATCTTTTAAAAATCGTAAAATCTTTTGAAAACCCTCCAAAAAATTCCCTGCTAAACTTTAAAATCTCTTGAAATTCACAGAAAATTGTTGAACTATTCCGGTAACATCTAAAATCCCTTTATATCTTTAAAATTCGTTAAAAGAATTAGAAATGTTATCAAATTCCATGAAATCCGTTGCAATTCTTAGAAATCTTTTATAAAATATCTTAAAATTTATTGGAATTCTAGGACAACATTTAAAATTCTTTAAAACCCATTAAAACTCCTAAAACAACCTTTCAAAATACCTGAAAATTTGGCGAAATATATTGAAATCCCTTAAAATTCTAGAAATTTTTTCAATTTAATTTTTTTTTTTTTTGAAATATGAAATATTTTGAAATCCTTCTAATCTAAAAACAGTACATAAATAACTTTTAAATCTCTAATCTAAAAATTGATTGAAATTCAATTAAATGCTTTGAAATTTATTCCGTTCCCTCGAAATTTTCGGAAATTCCGAAAAAGATGAAGTGAAATATTTTTAAATTCTTTGAAACCGCTTGAAATTACTCGAATCACCAAAAATTGTCGAAGATTGGAACCTTTGCAAAAAAATTAATCAATTTCCTTTAAACTCACAATTACTAACTTTAATTAATCAATACTGTTTAATCTCAAAATTTTCTATATACAAAAATTTGAATAATTAAAAGATAAATTCACTAAAATCTCGAAAAAACTCCCCTCACTGATTTTTTATCATAAAAAGTCCGTTTGTAGAACGTACCATCATTCCAGGCGACGAGAAGTAGCCTTGGCGGGGTGGAAAAAAATTTTTCCCTACAACAATGATTTTTGGGCCTGAGGCCCTGATCTCAGTCCCGCCATCTCCCTTTCACTTTCTCTCTAAAACCCTCTTCGAAAAATCACTCTCGCTACTTCCCCTCTCAATGAACTTCTTCCAAAAATCACTCCCCACTATCACAAAACTCACTTCGAAACTCGAAAAAACTCCATCCAATTGCCCGTTTCAATAAATTAAATTAAATTCTCCACTAAACTTGCGAATCGACAAATTCGCAGTGATTAAAAAAAAAAAAAAAAAAAAAAAAACAATCACTATCACTTTCTCAGTCCTCGATATAACAGCAAGTCATCATAGTGCGGGGCCTTATCCCGCTCCCGCCTAAAGTCCATCTTGAGTCTCTACCACCTCCACAAAACAATCCTCCAGTTTCTGAGTCACGTGGGCCGCCACTCCGATCTCGATTTCAGTCCTCATTCAATCAACAGGTACTCTTCCTCCGATCCCATTTCCTCCATTTTTCCAGTCTAGGACTCATTACCAAAATTTCTTTCAGCCAAGATATTAATCGCAATCTGTATTACTATTAATGTTATTAATATTCTCAAACCCGATTCGTAAGTCCTTCCTCACAAGAGAATCCGCGTACTAATAATAATTACGTTCTTCTCGACCCGCTTCACCTATTTCCGTCACCTCCAAGCTTAGTATATTTAGTTGCCCCTCATCGTCGACTTCTGATTGTGAGATCTTGTTTGTAATTTGCATCGAGGTCCTGTACCTGAACATGAAAAATGCACTGCTCGCTGGCACGTCGTGGTGTCCCCTCCCGTTTGTAAGAGAGGAAAATAGACAAATAGTGTTGACTCGAAGGGTGGAGAGGGGGAGAAATGGATAGGTGAAGAGAAGAGAAGAGAAGAGAGAGAGAGAATAGGAATCGCTCGCCCTCTCCGAGTCCCAAGTCCGCGGGCAATTGACTCCCGCGCGTCCGGACTCGCGGCTGTCGTGTGGCACGCGTGAGGGGAGGGGGTGGGGGTCCAGTGGAGAGTACGCCAACCGACGGAGGAGGGGGAGGTGACCGGCGCGTGCCACTATACGCCAGCAGGTGGACTGCGCGTGCCCAGAATCTCTCCCTCTTTCCTTTTCACTCCCTCTCTCTTTCTTTTCGTTCTCTCTCTCTTTTCGTTCTCTTTCTTCTTTTCGTTCCGAAATCTTCAGCGTCCTTACTTCCTCCGGTCAAACACCGTTACTTTTTTTTAAATATTCCTCTATATTAATTCCTTATTGTTCCTCTGTCTGCAGTTTTTCTCTTTCTCCCTCTCGACTCGACTCTCTGCTCGAACCAAACCGAACCTCAAGGTCGGGTCGACACGAGTTCGATTGCTCCCCTTTCTCCACCGCCGAGTTCTCCTCACGAGAGACGGAACTCGATAATCGGAGAAGCGAGCGAGCGCCGAGTTTCATAATATTTACGCAAAGCGAGCCGATAACGTCAGAACTCGATATCTCGATGAGCTCTCGATCCAATCCATTCTCGACCGGTGTCGTAATTCCTCAACTTAATTTTACAAACTCACTTTTCACTCACTGGCTTCTCTCCTGTCTCACAACTCGAGGATTTTTTTATTCAATATTTTTCGAGACTATTTTTTCTCGAAACTATTATTCCTCGAGTTATTCCTATTTTTCTCGAGACTATTTTTCAGTAGACTATTTTTCAGTGGAATATTTTTCAATAGACTATATTTCAGTACACTGTTTGTCAGTAGAGTATTTTTCGAGAGACTATTTTTCGATAGACTATTTGTTAGAATTGGATTTATTCAATATATGAAAATCTGGAGGTGAGAACTCTTTTGGGAGTCGCACGTCACTGAAGGGGGAGTGAGGGTTCTTGAGGAACTGTCACACGCACGTGGTTAGAGGGATTCGAGGCTGGGCGAAATCACGTCCCGCAATAAAAACAAACCTGACGCCTCAACGAGTCGCCAGCCACTGACTACATGGAGTTCACTCGAGAACTAGACTCGCTTCGGCAAAGCTCGCCGCCACTCGTATCGGGTCGTATCGGTCCGATACGAGAAGAAGAAGCGTAGTATAGAGCTCGTGCGATGCCTGTCTGCCTGCCTGCCTGCGTAACCACCGCCAAGTCCACCACGGCAAAACTGGGGCCACGCTGACCCCTTTGCATTCCTCGTCAAGTCTGAAAGTCTGACCTCAACTGGATTACCTTTGTTTTTCGATTTTTTACAATCTCGTCAGAGAATGTATTAGATTTGTGAAACATTGACCCCACCAACCCCCCCGTTTTTGTCAAATGTCCACATTTTGTGACCCCCTGAACCTCTTTTAATGTCATTAAATGAAGGTCAAGTTCTTCAGCCAGGCATTTTGAATGAAAGTTCAAAAAGTTAAAGCAATTTGAAAATATTGGACCAATTCTTTTTTAGTTTACAAATTCTATACACTTATATTCGTAGTACACTCATCTCCCGATCGACGGCGCCGCTCGGGGGTCGAGTGCCTTCGATCGGATGGGATTAAAAATAGCTCAAGCTATTCAGTGTAGGCTGTCGAGGGACGTTCGGGGGGGAGGGGGGGGCGTAGAATCAGCCAAGCGTGAAAAGTGCCCTCGATCGGGAGATGAGTGTACTCAGAAATTCGAACAATTTATCTATTATATATATGGTTTTCTTCGATAAAAAAAATTGTCAAACATAAAATTTCAAAAATTAAAAAAAAAAATTAAATTGAAATTTAAGACAAATAATTAATTATTTATTATATATTGTATGAGAAAATATTACAAAAAACTAGAATTGATGCTTCCAAAGGTCACTGGTCAAATAAAATTTCTGTTAATCATTTTTTTTATAAGAGCAATAAAAACATTTACAAAACAATTGAACAGAATTCTAAAGAATTTAAGAATTAAAAAAAAATAGAAGTCACAAGAATTCAAATAATTTTAAAAGAGTTCAATACAATCCACTTAAATTCACAAAATACCGATGATTTCTAATATGAATAAGAAATTTAAGGTATAATTCAGATTCTGAGAGAAGTTTCACAAACTTAGCAAGAAATAATTCGATTATTTTGAGAGATGTTTCACTAAAGATGTAAAGATATGAAATAACTCGCAAATCAATGAGTAAACATTGATTTAAAAGATGTTTGAGATTTAAGAGATATAAATTAACAAAAGAAAAGTGTGATCAGTTAAAGAAACTTGAAGAGACTCAACACAATGAAATTTAGTCAAGAAAAATGAAAAGACTCAAAGTGATGAACAAAGATGTAATCAACTCTTGAGATATAGAGAAAAACTCAAAAAGATGATGAGACATAGAGAGACTTAAGAAGATGTGAATTTGTAGGATACGAAAATGTAACTCAGTAGATAATTCAACGAAGCTCTGAACTCGTACAAGATCAAAGTATAAC
>UCOK01012134.1:0-23133 GCA_900474325.1 Synergus umbraculus
CGTCTACATTTATTGAGATACCACATTGAAAATTTCTATATTTGAAGCTAAAGCCTTAAGGTACGTTTGTCTGGTCCTAAATATTGACATTTAAAAAAAAATTTTTTTCAACAAATTTTTTTTTATTTTTACAAAAATTTAAGACCAGAAAAACATACATTAGCATATTTTCTTTAATTTTATAAATTTTCAATTTGATATCTTTATAAATGTAGACGTAGCGTTACAGAGAAAAAAATGTCGGTAAGATAGGGATCGGGTAAGTAATACATGCCCTTAATATCTTACATTATAAACTGAAATACGCCAGATTTTATCATTTATATATAATCCAAGATGTTAAAATTTATAATCCACAATATTAGAATTTATAATCTAGCCGGGTATTCAAATTTGTATCGACAATAAGATTTTATTCAACAGTTGTGCACAATCTAAAGCAAAGGATATCACTTACCAAATCTGACAATAATAATTATAGAATTTTTCTTATTGAACTACACAAGTTTCCTCTCATTTAACGTTGAATTTTTACGTGGCTTGTGCGTAGTTTGACTTTGAAGTTAGGTTATAAAGTCACATCGGGTCCCATTGTAAATTTTGACTTTTATTACTGATAAAGGCATAAATAGCTATTTATCTATTTACTTCTCCTAAAATTGGATTGCACGAACTTGTTAATAAGTAATTATATCTAATGGCCCTGCCGAAAAGTCCGAGACAAAGCATTCAGGTGTTACGAATTAATTGCTGAAGATTATGAATATCTAACATCTAGAGATTATGTTTAATAATATCTTTATATGTATATTAGATAAAACTTATAGATCAAATACATTAACATACTTTATGTTACTGGATACTATCTTTAGAGGTATTATGATCCATTTTTTTCAGTGGATCCTTAAGCATCACGTCGATCTAGGTTTCATCTTTATTGCCGTATTTCATTAATCCCGTCCCTATACCTAAGAATTTGGCTGTAATTTCCCTTTTAGTCAAACTAACGGTTGTTTTAAACTCTTCAAAATCCTCAAAGAACTCTCTGCTATTCACCACGTGGCTAGAACCAGATTCTACTTACTATTCTACATTATACAATACATAATATGGTCTTCTTTATCCTGTTCTATACCACAAAACAGAAGCTTTCTTTATTGTTCGAACCTCTGGACTTTTACTTTCTTTTTCTTTTTTTAGCTTTTCATGCTTGATATATTACCTGCAGTCCTTTTTCTGATGACCATTTTCTGACAAAAATAATATTTAATTTGCGATCCTGCGCATATAATTACTGTTACTTGAAACGTTCATTTGAAGAGTGAGCTGCAACTTGAAAATTTACGCCTTTCAGATCTTGATTCAAATTCTGTCACAGTGCCATGCAGTGTGCTGCTTATGAATCTGGTGAACTTATACAAGGAGCGTAGTAGCGTAGAAACGACCAAATTATCTTTTAATATCTCGTCAAGTGCTGCTGCTTAGTGAACCAAAGGCATTGTATTCATATATGTATATGTACCATACTTTTGCAGCATATTGCCGCCTTATTATATATTATTGTATTATATTCCTCATAGAGGAAGCTGGAGCACTGGAGAACGCGTACAGATAAATTGATGAAATTTTGTATGGTTATTCCACTCAAGTTGAATTTCTTACAAACAAGGGTTCAACAAAATATTTAATTTTACAAGTTTTATGTACTTTTATCATTTTAGTAAAATTGACTTTTCAACTATCAGTACTGAAATAATAATCAAAATTCAAGATTCCTTGTGTCGAGATGAATCAATCGTCCTATAACTACGTCTACTTTATACTATTTATACTATTACTACTTTTTAATGGATGCATGTCATTTAAAAATAAGAAAGGTATGGTTATTTATAATTTTGAAAAATTGATTTTTCAACTATAAATTCTCAAATTATTAAAATGCAAAGCTTATGTAAGGACAATAAAGATTCCTTGTGTCGAGACGAATCGATTCAACTATATACCTATGACTAATGTATATAATTGAAAATTAAGGAAGTTATTAATATTTATAATTTTTCAAAATTTATTTTTCAGCTATACTTTTTCAAATTATCATATTTTGAAGCTGATGTAAATAAAATACAAAAAATTTTTCTATTAACACGAATCAGATGACCTAAAATTAATACATTTGATTAATTAATTAATGCTTCCTCTATATGAGGAAGCAAAGTGCTCATTAATTGAGCACAAAAATTGATACAACTTCACGGATAGGTTTGCTCTATAGACAAACTTCGATTTCAAGAAAGAGTGATACACCCAGAAAACAGTTCTTATTAAATTAAAGAAAACATTTGTTTGACTACATTATTTTGATTCAACACACAAATATTTTTATATTAAAAGAAAATTTCTTTGATTTTAATAAATGACGTCATGTAGTTTCTTTCACTTAAAGAAACTATTTCTTTAAATGATTTGTTTGATTCAAAAAAGTTATTAGTTTAAATGAAAGAAATAATTTCTTTAGAGTCAGTAATTTGAAACAAACAAATTATTTCTTTGAATCAAAGAAAGATTTTCTTATAATCCACATTATTAATGCGCCACGCGATTGCGCAGAAGAAGGTTCATTCAGTATACCGTGGAAAAAATGTGTTACCATCATCTGAGAGCGTAGAGTAATGGTTAGGTAGCTGGACTATATGTATATGCGTTAAAATTTACAAATATTGATTATTATTTATAAGTATATCCATAAATATATATCTTTAATTTAAAGAAATTTTTACTTTGAAGCAACGAAATATTTCTTTGAATCAAATAAAAAAATTTCTTTAAATCAAACAAATGTTTCTTTGACCATATGTCAATACTAGAATTTCTTTGATTCAAAGAAAGTTTTTTCTGGGTGTGCTGCTTTGAAGTAGAAATAAATCTAATTATAATACCTATTTATTGAGTTAAAGAAATCGAATTTTAAGAATTTTAAGGTTAAAAATTGATTTACTTAAATGCCCTTAATATCTGAAAAGTGAAAAGATTGACTAAAATCAGTAAAAAGATTGAGATCTTCACAAAGTCCAAGTGAATAGTCATCAGTCGCAAAGGCGTTAATTGCAGCTTAATTATTTGAGCGTTTGAGGCGTCGTTTCTGAGTCATAACTCTTAATGGTCACGGAGTTTAATAATAACCTCGTAAATGAGTACGATCGCAATAATTGATATAGGCAACTTATACACTTAGTGCAGTGTTGTGTAGCAGAAATTCTCGAGAAGAGACTCAAAACACAATATTATAAGCTTCTTCAAATATGTATTATATAATAAGAATAAATGCAAATATCTGACCTCAGGCATTAATAAAAAATAATTAATCATCCAAGAATATAAGACGTATATTATATCAAGGATTTTTAGACTCAAGCTATAACTGCACAATTGATTTGGCAGTAAAGTGATTTTATTGTCAGAATTTTCCAAGTACGCCTCTTAACTCGAGTTCACCTTCATCAATTAGCAATGCGGAAAACAGCTTTATTGTAACAGTCATTAGGCTCATTTCATATGCTCTCCTTACTTACTTCATTACATAATAATTGCAGCAGGTGTGCACGACTACTCTGACCACGAGTTGTGACCGCATTAACAGTATCATTTTTAGAAAAACTATATACTGTAGATAGGTGTTGCGAAAGGGTTCGTTAATCGAGTGTACCTGTTTTCATCATTAATCAAGTCATATGTTAGATCATAAATATACGAAAATAGTGGATCAAATCAATGTATGTATTTGATAGTAGAACAAGATTAGAGGTTAGAGGTTAGAGGTTAGAGGTTAGAGACGATTGATGAAATGCGTTCTGTCTGAATGCTGAATTCGGAATTTAAGACAAATGGATTGAAATTGAGTTTAAAGAATTGTTCCCATCTCTAGATTAAGTACTTTTTAATTTATATTTTCTAAGTTTAATTTAAATTCATCATTTTCTGTCTTGATTTTTTCAGGTGAGCGGGAAGGGAGGCGCTGACCGGTGGCGGCGGCGGCCATGCGCCCAGGCCCGCCAATCACGAGCCGCCGCAGGCCTCCCCGTCGCCAGCAGCTACCGCATCGTCTCCATAGGCCGCAATCCCAAGTTCAACAGAATAAACGGCCAATCTCCAACTTTCAGGCCTTTTTCATGTTGTTCCTTTTGGCCTCTAATCCCATTCTTGCCCTGGCAGATCCGCCGCCTGCCACTGCACTTCCTGGTCCCGTTCCGAACGATCGGAAGTGCTTATCACCGGAGGAGGACCAACAACAAAGCTTACCGATAGAGATGAGAGCGCCACAAAAGCCGCAGAACCTTACCATCGGTTACCTGACTGCCATTAAGGGCGTCATGAAAGATCGTCAGGGACTTGCCATCTCCGGTGCACTTTCCATGGCCCTCGATGAGGTATATTAATTAACTAATTTTATTTATTTATTTTCATTATTTTCTAGCATTATTATATGATCTGCGATTTTAACGATTCATTCGATTCTTGACAAGTTTAAATGATTTTAGTAATACAAATGTATTATATAATTGTCACTAAAAGTAATGATTCATTTTTCCTATCACATATATATGAAAAAATGAATCACTACTTTTAGTGACAATTATACAATACATTTTTATTACTACAATCGTTTACATTTGTCAAGAAGCGAATGAATCTTTAAAATCACAGATTATCTTTTCTATTGCAATTCAAATCATTCCCGCGAAACTATGTATCGCCGATCGAGGTCAGCACAGTACAGCCTTCATATTATAATAGAAATAACGACAATGGCTTGATCCTTCATGGTCAGTCCACAAAATAGCCTTATTTCAGTCGACGTATTACTAAGGTCTAAGGCTGTTTGAGATGCAAAGCTTACGGCCAATGCGCGCGCAGCATATTACCAACTGTCGTATATTTTTCGATGTTCATATTCCGTCGTTCCGGTAATTCAGAAGTATTATACACTTCGCATGCGTTGCGCTCCGGGATCTGATTGATTTCTATTAGCGCACAGTTTAAAATGCTAAAAAATATTATTTTATGTTCAATACGCATGCGCAATTGATATGACATTTGAGAAAAGAAATTTGGTTGTTATTGGGAACGCCTCCGGCTTGGATTTCGTTTTTTTTGGGATCATTGAGTATATTGTGATATTGTTTTGATATCGAATTTGTATTAAGTGCACAACTTTGTTTCCGCCGATTTTTTTCGAAAATTTGAGGCTTTATTCTGAAAAAGTGATTACCTGTTTATGATTCAAAGTACTGTCCGTCACTAGCCACTACTTTTTGCCATCTTTCGGGCAATTGTCGGATACCATCTCGAAAAAACGATGCGTCTTTTGAGGCGATCCACAAATCGATCCATTCTTTGACTTCTTCATAAGAATGGAAATGCTGTTCAGCTAGGCCATGTGCCATCGATCGGAACAAATGGTGGTCGGAAGGAGCAATGTCTGGAGAGTACGGCGGGTGGGGTAAGACTTCCCATTTTAGGGTTTCCAAGTATGTCTTGACAGGTTTTGCGACATGTGGCCGAGCATTGTCATGTTGCAGGATAACTTTATCGTATCTCTCTTGATACTGTGGCCGTTTCAAATAATAGACTATACTAATGCTGAATCTAAAATCAATATTCCAGCAATATCACTCGAAACTCTCAAGCACTCACTCCACCTCTCATACGCTTACAGCTAGTGGAGTTCCTACTGGCTATTTTCATTAACTTCCCGTAAAAAGAAATCTGTCTTGGAAAAGGATCAAGAATGAGGTAAAAATCCACCACATTATAAAAGATATAAAGAGATAGATGAGAATAGGTGAGTGATATAAAGTGATAAACAATCTTTATCCCTTTGTATTTTATAGATACAATATAATAGAAGCAGGTAGAGAGGGATAGGATATCTATCTCTTTACTTCCAGTAGGGACACAGAAGATGTGATATTATCTATCTTTCTTTATAAAAAATCAATAAACTCAGCTACCGTATTAAAAAGATCTTTCGACTCAATCGTGCAACTCCCTCATTATATCGCGTTGTTGTTGTTATTTTCGTCTCTGCATGATGCAGTTTCTCTTAATTTCTCCTCGAGAAAATCGTGCGGGCTCTTTCTGCACCAGGACAAGCCATTTGGTTCGTGATTGGCGAAGGGCCCATTCTCGATGCACGAATTCTTCTCACGGTTACGCAGTTTCATCGACACGTGTGGGCGGACCAGCGAATAATACCGGGCTTGTATTTTTAACCTCCGAATCGACTCTGTACCTAAATGGTGGGCGAGTGGTTTCTTCAGGCCACTACCACCGCTTTGCGCTTTCTTTTGGCGTAACCATGCAAACGACCAAGGCGATCTCACGGCTCGCCTGATCGTGGGAATCGAATCCAACGAGAGCCAGTGAGGTACGTCGCGTCGCGTTGCGTAAAGGGTCCAATCAGGCTAACTGGACTAACGAGGGTAGGTAGTAGGTAGGTAGGCATAGATACGTCCAGAGGCGGCTCTTCCGGCTGGCAAATTGTGACAAACTCACAGAGAAAACTTATTGTTTATTTTAACCTAAGAATAACCCAATAATTCACCCAAGATGAGGTGGCTTATTTCTTACTAAAATTACTATACAACTGATTAAGGAATCCACGAGCCTCCTTTCTAGAACCCATCACCCATTCGCCACTTCACCACTGTCTTCACCTTTAATATATCATGATCTCTTCTCGAGATAAATTATACGCGAGGATTTTGCATTATCCCCCTGAAGGCTAATTGAGAATACGATCCTGATGAGAGGTGTGCGAATATATCATGACAAGGGTGTAGAAGATACATTAATGGGCCAAGGATCGAGGTAGTTATTATAATCGTCAAAAGAAATTGTAATTTTATTATACCAAGAGCTAACTTCATAAGCCTCGTGAGCCTAATTATTATGTATTATAACAAACAACATTTTACATGCTCTACAGTGTGCGGGAAATGTTGCATGGACATTGGGTTGAAGATTTAGACGTCTACTCGGACGCTTGTATCTATGTCTTTTTTTTAAATTTAATTAAATTATATATTTTTTATATATAATTTATATTTTTATATTTTAATTTATTTTTTATATTTGTAATTTATATATTTTTTTTAATTTAATTACATTACAGCTTTGAATGCAAAAGTAAACTAATTTACATAAGGTTCTATTGATCTTAAGGAGCACATTCTCATCAGGGCACGCGTTTCGCGCATAATATTTGATTTAAACCTCGCGCATCGCGCTCGGCTCTGATTAACAATATTTTTCATGATTAAAACTAACACTACTCATCCTATTGAAAAATGGCCAAAGGAGAACTTGTAGATCTTTTAAAGACCAATAACTATGTTCCTTATCATTTTCTCTGCATCTCGCGTTACTTGGCTCATAATTTGAATTTTCGATTTTTTAAGGAAATTCAAAAAGTTGTTATGCCCATCCTATAGGGCGTTCAAAAAGAAATATTTTTCTTCTTCTAATTTCAGTTTTCTTTCATTTTTTTGAATTTTCAAAATATTGTCTCAATTTTTTTTTAACCAAAAAAGTCAGTATGAAAAATTCTACGACTTTTTGAATACTATGAAAATCCGTGCATAGAATTTGAAAATTAAGAAAAAGTGATTTCAAAAATTTTCAACATGCTCTCACTTTTTGAACTTTTTTCCAAAATGGCTGACGAACGAACTTGATCTTCATTTTAGGACACTAAACAAATATACTAAAGGCCAATCCAATCGATTAATTTTTTCGAAAGTTATCGTGCATAACAAACTAAAATCTACAGACATACAGATAGACAGACAGACCCATTCGTAAAAAAGTGGTTTTCGGGTTCTGGGGGTCCCAAAACGTAGACATTTTACAAAAATTGGGGGGATCAAATTTTACACAAATCAAATACATTCTCTTTGATGAGAATGTAAAAAAGTTTTCACAGCACGTAAAATCATCTTGATCTTGTTTATTTACTACCAAAATTTTATCTGAGGTTCAAACAGATTTTATAGAATTTAAAGTAATTTTTAAGAGATTTTATTGATTTTAAAGAATTTCAGAGGATAAAAAGACTTGAAAGAATTTTAAAAAATGTCGAGGGATTCTAAAAAATTTTAATGGATTATATGAATTTAAAGGTATTTTTAAATAAGTTGAAAATAGTTATCAAACGGTTTCTTTCAAAGATTTAAAAATATTTCAAGAGATTTTTAGAATCGATTCCTTGATTTTTTACGATCACTTGACATCACTTGAAATACCTTAACCCCTTCGTTATCATTAACACAAAAGTGCGTCAAATTAATCGGTGTCCTGTGTGGCATGGACGCAGTAGTGCGTTAATCTTTTTTTTTCTTAATTTGCTTGCTGCGATTTTGCATCAAACTCTTACACAGGGGTTGAAACAATAGTAAATTTCGTTACTAGTACGGGATTGTAATTTTAGCCTTGTATGAAATAGTCACACAAGGCTGAAATCACATTCCCGCACATGTATCGAACCGTATTTTTTTATACGACGTGTACGAAGCTTGATTTAGCATACGATTGCGTGCGCAATATCGAACTTTGCGCACGGCGTGATAAAAATAAAAATTAAATTAAATAGTTTTTGGGGACTTTTATGAGATTAAACGCACGAAATTAAAAGTTTTTTTAAATTTTAGTTTTATGTGAATAACAGTCACATGATTTGTGCATTTTAAAAACTAGTGGTGTACTAGTTCTCATATGTTAACTTGTTATTTTTCGTCTCATATTGCTCCAGTTTACTTAGGTTCAGCAGAGATCTTGAACATACAAAACAGCTAATAAGCACAAGTACGGTATTTTTAAGGGGGTATCCTCATATAAATCGATCGAAAAATCGATTTTTTTATTGCATAAATTAAAAGTACAACATTTCAAGGATACCCTGTAAAAATTTTAGAATGAAATTCGAAACGGTTTGGCTTCTGAAGCTATTTTCGCAAAAAGCCTTAAAAGAGCGCGCGGAGCCACGCGGTACTAAAGAAGCTCGATTGGCGAAAAAAATAAGAGAAGCAATTGAACGGCTGAAAGTAAAAAGTGGATAAAAATATTTCGTTTGTAAAAGTGGGATAAATAGTTTTTCAGAGTAAAAATGGGACAAAATGAATCCTCCGAGCAAAAACGGAACAGAGAGAACCAATCAGCGATCGTATTGGCATTCCGTTTTTGCTCGGAGAATTCATTTTGTCCCATTTTTACCCTGAAAAAATATTTATCCCACTTTTACAAACGAAATATTTTTATCCACTTTTTACTTTCAGCCGTTCAATTGAAAAAGATGAAGAAGAAGACCTTTTTTATGGTGCAGGCATAGCTGATTAGTGTCGAATTGAATAAATAGCTGTAAGTAGAGAAAAAATTCCAATATTCCGTCAACTTCTATCGCGTTTTTCTTGAAAAGATATTTTTCAGATTTTCCGAATTTGCGGATGCGATTACTCAGTGAGTTTTCAACCTAAAAAAATTAAAAAAAAAAAAAAAAAACATTTTAAAGGGAATTAAATTTTCTAGTCTGTGAACCTCTGTGATTTTATTTAAAAAATTTATTTATCCACTTATTTGTAAAAATAAAAAAAAATTTACTCAAACATTTGTTCAAAAGTCCTTCATTTTGTTAAAAAGGGCATAGCAGGATAAGCATGTATTAGCTGCCCCCGGCCGAATCTCTGCGACATTTTCACCATGAGTTGGTATTAATATAACGTTCAATTTCCCGGAAGATTATACCTGAGAAATCATTTTTATGGGAGTTATGGGCGTGAGTAGAAAAATTGAAAAATCCCGTTTTTTCGGAAACGGCTGGACCGATTTCGATGGCGAAAAAATATGTTATGGATACCAATGTAGGCATGTTTTGGAAAAATAATGGGACATTTTAATCAAAAAGAAAAGGTCAAAAAAAATTTTCAAAATTTTTTTTTAATAGGAAATTCTTGAGGCATAGTCACAGTTTTTTGCCCGAAAATACCTTGAATTATCTGCAAAAATATGTGAAAGTTTGAGCTCAATCGGAGTTGCTGTTCATAGTTAAAAAATTCAAAATATTCAGCGTACTATTCCGAAATAATTCAATAATACTTCAAAATACAGTGAAACCTGGATTTGAGTCCACTAGATTTCTGTCCTTCGGAGTAAGTTGGGTTGGTCCCAAACATTGATGAGGGGAGGTGAGGAGTCGAGAAGAGAAGCGCCACGAAATCGACAGTAAGCTCTAGTTCGCAAAGGAAACACTGGTACAGTACAACCACCATAGTAGGAACCTCCATAAGAGAGCTAATGGCCTTGATGAGCTCGGAAACTTCCCTCACTACAAACTCTACTCATTCGACCTCCATAGGAGAGCCGCAGCCGAGCGTAGCTTAATTTCAGTTTTTTCTCAATGAAACTGCTTTTATTAAAATTATTTTTCTAATTTGCATACAATAATTTGTGTATTTATATATATAATCGGTTTTCTTTACAGTTTTATAAAAATAAAGCTTTACGAAAAGTTTTAAGAAAACAAAATTATAATTTCAGTTTAAATTTAAATATAATATGTACATATTTTAATATCTACATATTGTATTTATGTCCAATTTTATATGTAACTCCATTTTATATAGTAATCCAATTTGTACAGGGTGTCCCACCACCTATACAACTACCGGTAATATATGATAGAGCACAAAAAAAGAAACAGAAAAGTCCTCTGGCAAATTTTGATCTGGGCCTTAATTTGGGCACAGTAAAGCTTCAAAGTTGGGCATAATGAACGAATCAGGAGCGAAATTTAGCAACCATTTGTTTGTGTTTGAAGTGTTGAGGTAGTGTGCCTGTTGGTGAGAAACAATTGGTTGCTAAATCTCGCTCCTGATTGGTTCATTATGCCCAACTTTGAAGATTTACTGTGCCCAAATTAAAGCCCAGATAAAAATTTGCCAGAGGACTTTTCTGTTTTTTTTGTGCTCTATCACATATTACCGGTAGTTGTATAGGTGGTGGGACACCCTGTATGTAATCGAAAGGATGCTGCTTATTCGTTACGTACCCAAACACAAATTTTACACACACGCGCAATTTCCGAGCTCGAAGCCCAGGAGTGGCGGCCCCCTATTTCTCGGAATTCTTATCCCTAACCGCCCGTGGGGGCTCTCTTATGGAGGTTGTATTGTACATACGCCGCGCTTACTTACGATCTGCACACTACCTTGATATAGGTCTACTGATCAACCAAAGTGGGTCAGGAATCCAGGTTCCAGTGTATTCCAATGATACTTTAAAGCAGGTGTACACCTGATTTTTATGGTGTTTATCCGCTCATATGTTCCTTAAAAAGTACATTGTTACCATGCCTCTCACAATTCGGGGTGTTTTTTCTATTGAGAGTCCCCTCTCGTCTCACAATTTGGGGTGCCTTTTTATTGTGAGTCCCCTCGCCTCTCCCAATTCAGGATGCTTTTTTATTGTGAGTCCCCTTGCCTCTCACAAACCTCAGTATCTTCTATTTGTTAATATTCTCAATCTTCGTCATTGTCACATTCAATAACAGGGACAATGTTTTGTTCTTGAAACATTCGACTGAGGATTTCAGCTGGTCTGACAATTTTACCTAAATATCTTGCGTGAGATAAATAGTAGATGATTGCAGTTACGTGTGAGCAACAACCAATAGTTCTGTTTCCATTAGCACAATCACATACGTACTGAACGCGACGATCGAGGAAAAAAATCAATATACATCGCAACAATCAACATTGTAACTTAAATGAACAATTTCACCAAATGACTATATATGTGAGAAGCGGACAAGCTTAGGGCTTATTTCTACGCAGACTCCTCATTTTACATCAGCAGACGTGCATTTAATGTGGTACACTGAATATTTTGAATTTTTTAACTATGAGCAGCAACTCCGATTGAGCTCAAACTTTCACATATTTTTTCACATAATTCAAGGTATTTTCGGGCAAAAAACTGTGACTGTGCCTCAAGAATTTCCTATTAAAAAAAAATTTTGAAAATTTTTTTTGACATTTTCTTTTTGACTAAAATGTCCCATTATTTTTCCAAAACATGCCTACATTGGTATCCATAACATATTTTTTCGTCATCGAAATCGGTCCAGCCGTTTCCGAAAAAACGGGATTTTTCAATTTTTCTACTCACGCCCATAACTCCCATAAAAATGATTTCTCAGGTATAATCTTCCGGGAAATTGAACTTCATATTAATACCAACTCATGGTGAAAATGTCGCAGAGATTCGGCCGGGGGCAGCTAATACATGCTTATCTTGCTATGCCCTTTTTATTATATTTGAAATTGAGGTTCACAGACTAGGTATTAGTGTCATAAAGCTAAAAAAATTTGGGTCCCATTTTTCAGACAAACCTAGCAAGCGTGAGAGTGTCCGCAAATTCATACCAAAAACAGAAACATCACAACTTGAACAGGTCACCAGCAGAGTATTTATGACAATTATTTCATAAATAGTTTTTTCCGACAAACAAAATATATAATCGTTTTTATAATCTTTCGATTTTTAACTCTTTTAATCTCAACCAATGTCGTTTTTGAATGTAAACACTTCAATTCATTTTACCGTTTTACATTCGTTATCGTTTCAATCCTGTTAAATCTCGTGACCAAAAATGTACACGTTTTAATTCTGACGGACGTGATTGATTTGAAGTCAATTTAATTCTGTCAAAAATGAGCACATTCTAATTCTAACGAGAGTGATAGATTTGAAGTCAAATTAATTTTCTAAGGCGATCGTGAAAATTGCAGTCAATTTAATCCCTTCCTTGACATACAATTGTCAACATTCCAATATAGATTCAATTTTACATAATTGATTTGCATTGAAGTGTTGACAATTTAGGTCAAATTCACAATACTTTTAATGCAAAGCAATGACATTTTTGAAAATCTTCGATATCATTTTAATACATTTCAATCAACTCCTTCTTACCGGGTATATAATGGTCCTCAGAAATAGTTTACTGAGTCCTTAATGTTTTATCTCACAAGGTATATGAGTTTCGGGAATTTAAATGTAATCGCTGAATGTTGGTATGATTAGAAGATCTTTGCATCCATTTGGAAACATACTTACAACGTCTAACTGTCTCACAATAAGTAAACTGGTATTACTTCAAGGTTTTAAGATTGCACAAAGTTTGAGATCGACGATTACAAGATCGAAATTGAATTTAAAAATTGAACTGCACTCCACTGGATGAACTGAACTCGATGATTTCCCAAATTTGTTCGACGCGGGTTGAATTGAGAATTTTAACCACCCTGAACTATACTGGACTTTAACTAGATTTTACAAATTGTTTAGCGACGTGGAAATTTAACTGCTAACCTGAACTCGATGATTTGAATTAAAACTTGAACTGATGATTTTAACTAAACTTGAACTCGACGGGGAAAATTGAACTGATAATTTGAACTCGATGATTTGAATTAAAACTTGAACTGACGCTTTTAACTAAACTTGAACTCGACGGGGAAAATTGAACTGATAATTTGGTCTATTATAGCGCTATTTATTTGGTGGTTCTGTTCGTGGGTAGTTACGGAAAGAGAACCATAGTCGTAACCGAAGATCTTCGTTAGGTTTCGTATAGTCGTCGCCGAGGATCCCACACCTACTTTCACTTGCAAAAGCATAGAAACGCCTCTGGAAATTAGGCATACATTATAAGATACGCGCTTATATGTGGTGTCCCTACCACGCTTCTATGTGTAACCTTCATTGAATGTTTATGTTTTACAGTACACTGTAAAAAATTCTAAAAATTCACAACTTCTAATTATAAAATTACCTAAATTATTTTCTGTACTATTACCACTTGAATTGCAGGAATAATACAATTGTAAGGTTAGAAATGTGGATGATTCTTGTAACTTTACCACTCTGAATATGAGAATATTGCATGGGGTTGTAAAAGTACCATTTCAAGTTGTAGTTCCACTCACCAAACTTGTGAATTTGCCTTAATCAGAGTAGGAAATAAAATTACCCTCTCTGAATATGACGAAATCCCGAACATTTTTGAAAGTACAAAAACTTGTAAGAATACATTCTGTAAATTTAACCTTACATGTAGAAAACGAAATTTCACGATATTTTCTCTATATTTATAATAGTAAAGGCACAATTTGTTGTACTATTTGAAGATTATATTAGAGTGAATTACGCACAAGTATAATTTAAGTACTGAGCACCCAGGAAAAAAGAACAGATTAAGGGCGTTGGATAATCGGGACTTGTTACTTTTTTCCGGTGCCCCCCATTTTCATCACGGCCCTGTCCTCTCAAACGCATGAGAAAAGACATGGCGAGTTTGAAACACACAACTTGAATGTTTTTTTATAGACACAACACAAACTGTAATAAAAAAAAACGCGTTGTAAAAAATTTTTGACGTAAATAAACTTTATTATTACGACGCGAATTTCACGATCCGATGTGTAAAAAGAGAGGAAAACACAAAATTTTCGTCAACTAGACGATGCAAGATAACAGACGTTGTGGAAGGGGGGCAGGGGAAGCATGAAGATATGCCGGGAAAAAGACATGGCGAGTTTGAAACACACAACTTGAATGTTTTTTTATAGACACAACACACGGTGTAAATAAAAAAACACGTTGTAAAAAATTTTTGAAGGAAATAAACTTTATTATTACGACGCGAATTTCACGACCCGATGAGCGAAAAGAGAGGAAAACACTTACAAAATTTTCGTCAACTAGACCGAAATTTGCTAGTACAAACAATTACCGCTATCGCCTTGTGAGCGCGCTGCTGTCATCTTGCATCGCCTAGTTGACGAAAATTTTGTAAGTATTTTCCTCTCTTTTTACGCATCGGGTCGTGAAATTCGCGTCGTAATAAAAAGTTAATTTACGTCAAAAATTTTTTACAACGCGTTTTTTTTATTTACAGTCTTTGTTGTGTCTATAAAAAAACATTCAAGTTGTGTGTTTCAAACTCGCCATGTCTTTTTCCCGGCATATCTTCATGCTTCCCCTGCCCCCTTCCTCAACGTCTGTCATTTTGCATCGTCTAGTTGACGAAAATTTTATAAGTGGATTCCTCTCTTTTTACGCTTCGGGTCGTGAAATTCGCGTCGTAATAATAAAGTTTATTTACGTCAAAAATTTTTTACAACGCGTTTTTTTTATTTACAGTCTTTGTTGTGTCTTTAAAAAAACATTCAAGTTGTGTGTTTCACACTCGCCATATCTTTTCTCATGCCTTTGAGAGGACAGGGCCGTGATGAAAATGGGGGGCACCCGAAAAAAGTTACAAGTCCCGATTATCCAACGCCCTTAAACGATCTCGACTGCTTTAGTGAATTGAATTTGTTTAAGAATGCGGATTCAACAGTCGCCTTTCTGTATTGGAATGATGTATTTCAATCGGTTTCCAAAATTTAGATAGTTTTATCAGAAAACTCCGATTGAACAGAAACTTTTTCATTCTTTTTAGGCATTTTTCAATCGGATCGGAATTTTTAGAGTTATGTTGCCATATTTCACACCAAATTTTAAATAATTTTTGTTTTTCACGTTTGTAAAAATAAATTTTATTTCCATTCAACTGAATTTGATATTTTATTTATTATAAAAATTAAATTACGTTAAATTTTGTTTATGGAATATGATTTTCATTTATAATACAAAATTTGTATTTTATGCTATAACATTACTACATTAAACACGAAATTTACATTTATATGCAAAACTACCATTCCCTGTAATAGTACAACTGATTGTGACTTTACAGAATTCGTTTTAAAAATTACATAACCTACAAGTTATATTCCAAATTGTCGGTAATATCGTTACTATCAAAGTAGGAAATATTGTTACCCACTTTGAAAGTGATAAAGTTACAGGAAATTTTTTTTACAGTGTAGATACTTATTGCTACTATTATAATTGATATAGAAATTGATCATTATTCTAGGTATTATTATAATTACACAGGCACACACAAAAAAAAAGGTCCTGTTCCCGGAACCAGACTAGTATATCCTTATGTTTTTTGGGTTGCTGAATCCGAATCCGGTGTCCGTTTGTCTAAATTAGGTCAGGTTAAAGGTCAATTCAAGGTCAAATGTGTTTATTCTTCCAAAAATGAATTTTTGACTGCAAATTCTGAAAGAAAGCGAAATTTTACGTCTAAATATGTATTCAACTTTTTTGATAATAGTACCCTCAAGGTTTCATTTTATTGTATGGAGGGTTCATATGATAATTGCAAAAATAAAAAAATGTGTCTTCACGGGTTATGTTATCAAAAAAGTTGAATATATATCTAGACGTAAAATTTCGCAATCTTTCAGAATCTGCAGTCAAAAATTCATTTTTGGTAGAATAAACACATTTGACCTTGAAATGACCTTCAAGTTGACCTTGTCGGATCAAAAGGACATAGGATTTGGATTCAGCGACCCCAAAAATATACAGGAATAATAATTTTAATCAATTTGACTATATTTTCAGGATTTGACCTTGAATTGACCTTGAACCTGACCTGATTGAGACAAACGGACACCGGATTCGGATTCCGGTAACAGGACCTTTTTTTGTGTGCCTGTGTTATTAATTAGTTATTTAGCATAAATGCATCATCTTTCATGACAATAATGTCTCAAAAATTGCGAACAACTTCTTGTTAGATGTTATAACGCCAACATTTATAACCCTGTCACTAAAACTATTTAAATCAGTATCGGTTATAATTTTGGGTTACGTCTGCCAATATATAGATTTGTTGGGCGCCAAACCTGTTAGGTCAATTCAAAAGGAACGAGAAAAAGAACAAAATTTAAAAAAAAAATAAATTAAATCAAATTATTTCACAATTGGTAGGACCTCTGGCTAGTCGTAGTTATGGAATGGTAGAGAGTGATGAGACGAATGAAACTAGCCAAATTATGTTTAAAAATAATAAAAATGGGAAATACAAGAAAAATAATTTACAAATTTATTCAATCAATTCAGGCAATAAAAATGTGAATACAAATCAGGATAATATTTATCGTTAAAACGAAAGAGAGTCTAAATTGTCATAAATACAAAGAATACTAATTTAAAATAAAAATTAGGATCTTTTCGTCCTTTAAGGGGTTACACTACCCAGGCGCGTCGAAAAAAGAAGCTTTTCTTTGTGAATGTTTTTCTCGATGATAAATTTTTCTCGATTGATAAATTATTACGTTTGTAGTTAACAATTTAAAGTCGATTTTTTGCTAGAAGATGAAAAAAAAAATGTTAACTCATACAAATTTGTGAATTTTCAAACAATATTTAAAATCCTGGGTACTTCGACAGAAAATCTATCTAAGAAGTTGCGATTAAAATCGGAAAAAAATTGAGTGAGATATGCTACACACCGATTTCATCCTCCAAAAATTTTTTTTTTGTTTCTTATACTGCCACGACGCCATTTTGTTGGGAATACATGAATAAAAAATACCCAGTGGGCACAAAATTTGGCGACGACTTTACGATATCTTTACGACATCGTAAAGACATCCTATGTCAATGTCGTAAAAATGTCGTAACGATATCGTAAAAACATCGCCAAATCCTATGACGTCTTTACAACATCACAAAGACATCTTAAAGACATGGACATAGGATGTCTTTACGATGTCGTATAAATGTCGTAAAGATGTCACTAAATTTTGTGCCCACTGGGTATTGTTGAGAACTTTAATATATGTTTAATGAAGCCCTAAAATTTATTTTTATCCAACTCATACAACTCGAGAAAAGAATTGATAATGAAAGCTTCTTCTTTCGACGTGCCTGGGTAGTGTAACCCCTTAATTTTTCACTCAGAAAACTGTTTGTTTGAATCAAATAAACGTATCATTGCTATAGGGTCAAACAAAAAATTTCTTTGAATTAAAGAAAAATTTTTTTTTTCCTATATTTTTTTCACAAAAAACAGCGAAAAAAACACTTTTTTCAATTTTTTTGACTTTTGTTAAATAAAATTGACAATATTAATCACAAATTAATATCCATAGGCCATTTTGTAGCCACTGTCATACTGCATCTAAAAGCTTTGGGTTTTTTTTTCTGACAAGCCGTTGTCGAGATATCGTGTGGAAGCCGACCTGCCTCCAAATTATGACGTTATGTTCAACTGCGGATTTCGAAAAAAAATTAAAATAAAAAAAAAAAACTTTTTTTGTGTTTTAAGACTATATTTATCATGTCTAATAATTTTTATGTACATATCTTCCATAGCTTGCTCACAAAAAATTCCCGAAAACAGCCTATTTTTTTAGCCTCTAGACTAGACTACACCCTTAAGGGCGTTGGATAATCGAAACTTAGAAAATGTTTTGGGTGCCCCCAATAATAAAGACGGCCCTGCCTCCATATTTAATTGAAAGAGTAGATTTCGGGATAAATAAAAGAAACTCACTAAGTATTTCAGGTCTGACAAAATCCTAGAGAGCATCTTATAAAAAATGCTTGGCGTTTTTCTTGAGAAAATGAATATTTTGACTCATAAGAGTAATAATATATGACTCACTCTACTCGCAGTAGAGCGTCCTTACTAGTTTCTTGATTTTCAATGCAAGTAAGTTATGGTTTACTTAATTATTAATCAAATCGCTGTAGTATCACGTTGCAGCCTGCACAATGTGATACACAACTATATTCGTACATATATTTCCATTGCTGGTTGGTCCTTTTATATAAATTTGGGAATTGCCAAAAGTATAAACTAAATCTGCTTTAACTCTAGAAGAGAAGAACTTTTGAAAAGACATCGAGTTGAAAACTATGTATCAGCAATTATCTGGACATAATGTGTAACGATGCCATATGTTTACTCAACTCGGAGCTGATTTAATTCGTACAATCACTCGAGCGTACATGCCTTGTTTGATGTGTCCCGGTTAACTTTTTCCGCGGGCGGTGGATAAAAAGAAGCTGAGAAATATAACTTACTTTTTGAACTATAACCGCGCCGAACGCAGCATTAAGCGTGCTCGCGTACAATTAGTACATAGTTAATAAATATAAGTCTTATAGAAAGGTGCGCGAAACGAAACGAGTGAGTTTACGGCCGTTTATTTATATGCTTTGATGTGCTATGCAAGAGTAATCACAGAGATCGCAATGTCGCGCTACAACTTGAATAACAGGTCGATTCAATACATATACATATATATATATATATCTGTATTTATCAATTTATTACCTATAGAACAAAATTGCAGGTGTGCTGTACTTATCGAATCAAAGAAAGGCGGACAAGTTAGGCCTTTATTTTCATAATCTCTGACTAATTTATACTTATATTTACAATAGATATTCTTATTATTAATTAGGAATTCTATTTTCAAATTCTATTATTGAATTCTACGACTTAGTTTGCACTGCATTACACAGAAAATATACCTACTGGAATGTCAAGCACCCTAACAAAAGCTTCGGATTGAAATTCATTTTGAATCTATTCAAACCAAACAGTTTCATTCTTATCTAATCCGAAGGAAGTTTTCAATCCGAATTACTCCGCAGTCTATTCAAAATCAATCTGAACCTTTAATATGAATGAATCCGACAATCCGAATTAATCAGATTTAGTTCGAATTCATTCGGATTCAAATTTCTGACTAACCGGACTCATTTGGATTGAAGGTTCGGATTAATTGGGATTGGCGGATTCATTTGGATTTATTCAGATTAAAGGTTTGGATTGCTTTTGAATGGGTTTCGGATTAAATCGGATTGAAAACTTCCTTTCGATTAGATCGAAATAAAACTGTTTGGTTCGGATACAAATTCCGCAATGATTAAGAATGAATTTCAATCCTAAGGTTTCACTAGGGCACGCCTACCGCTTTAGTCAATGCTTTATGCTTATGATAATTTTTAAAAATCTTATGTTAAAATATCTTAATCTTAATTTTCAATAATATGATTTTAGTCTCAAAAACAATCCTCCTGTTATAAAAACTTCTTCTGTAAACTGGTCTGTAGTGCACCAAAAAAAAAAGTTTCTTCGTTTAAGAGGAAAATTCCTTTTATAGAATTCTCTCATATTTTCCTATAAAAATGAGCATATTCTTCTATGGATTATATTATTTTCCTCTAATTTCAAGAATAGAGGACTACATTTGCAATTTTCTCTGAGACTGAGAATAATCCTCTAATACTGAGAGGATTTACTCTTAGAACAGCAGTGGGACTCCGATGCATAAATTCGAACGGATCTCTCTTTCTACCATGTGAGTTAGAGAACGAGGTACGATCGATTCGAATCGACTGTTCTTTCGGCATCTCTTTCTATCGTACGAGATTAAAGAAAGACGTTCGACGACAATTTCGAAAATTCGTCGAACGTCCTTCTTTAATCTCGTTTGATAGAAAGAGATGCCTAAAGAAGAGTCGATTCGACTCGATCGTACCTCGTTCTCTAACTCACATGGTAGAAAGAGAGATCCGTTCGAATTTGTGCACCGGAGTCCCACTGCAGGACTTGCACATGCGAAGTCAGCGCCCTCAGTGACGTCAGTGAGGCGTAATAACCTAACCTATTCGCGACGCGTTCTCGGCGTCGTGTCAGTTGTGTTCAGTCGTGTTACCCAAAAGTGCCAGGATGGAATCGAAGCTAGCAACGTTTTTATCACAATTGGGTCTAGGTTCTTACATTGAGTCTTTCGAAAGTAAAAGTACTAAAAACAATAGGTTTCAGTAATCATTATTATTCATTTGAATTACAAAAAACAGAAGACTGGGAATGTCTCGCGCAGAAGGACTTCCTTTCGCACCAACCACTGAAATTAGTAATTCACCACGAAGTACTAGTTTAATGGTGTCGCTACATTTTAAATTGTAAAATTAAAAAATCGTTTTCAATAAAATAAAAATTGTAAGTTTTTTTTTTAAATTTTAGAAACCCTAAAATATAATCTAGACAAATGAAAAAAAAGTTTAAAGGAACCTTTTAAATTGAGAGGATTTTTTCTTTTATTTTAAGAGGATTCCTTTTTAGAAGAGAAAAATCCTCTAAAATTAAGAGGAAAACTTTATATACCATATTGTAGAGGAAAGCTTGCATCAGAATAAGAAGAATCCTCTTAAACGAAGAAACTTTCTATGTCATATAATTTTCAAATTTTATCAACAATTTTCCTAGGTCATGCAAAAAGTTGAAGTCGAGGTACAAAATTTGAGAAAATTTTGAATTTTTTTTAAAACTTCTCACGTGCTGTATTCTTTTAAGAAGTTCAAAAAAAATCTTGTTCGCACCACTAGACGTGGAATTTCATAAGCTTTCTAAATGTTTTTTAAAAAATATTCTATCTTTTTTTCACCGAGTCATCCTAGTTCAAAGCCAGCAGTGATTTTTAATAGTGCTTGCGCCAATCGTACGGACAATTTCCGACGGTACTGTACTTATTTTAACAAATCCTTCGTCCAAGTAGAGTAAAATTATATTAACTAAAGAAAGCTCTTGGTTAGATTGATTGCAGATTATCCATTTTCGCCTTATGGACACCGCGGAGGGTGTTTGAAAAAAGGTGTTTTGGTTCAACGGGCGTAGTGCTAACAAATGTCAATATTTTTCAGTCCAATCTTGAAACATGTAAATTGGTGCACACGTGCAAACCGCCTTGTATATTGTAGAGTCCCTGAAAAAATATTGTTTGCTGGAATTTTTTGCATGATAATCCACCAGCATTGATATTTGACCGAGTCCTATTGTGTATCCGATGTCTCGAAATAAAACACTTAATTTATTTCAGATTAAGATCTTGCATTTCGGGAAAACAGAAAAACCGAAAAATACCCCAATTTCTATATTTTTTATTAGATTTTGTTTTACCTCATTCGATCTAATCGTAATGTGTTACAATTTTTGTTTTTTCTAATCTGAATAATGGTATTGAGAAAAAATACTGATTTTTCCTAAACTCGGTTTGAAATTCCAGTAATAAATTTCTATCTTCCACTTTGTGAGTAAAATCTTTCCTAATACAATTCATTAGAGCTATTGGTCGTTAATTATTCGGATCGTGTGGTTGATCCTCCTGATATACACTGAGAAAAAAAAGTATTTGAATCAAAAAATATTTCTTTGATTCAAAGAAATGATATAGCAGAATGTGGTTGAAAAAATATTTCTTCAGTTCAAAGAAATATTTTCTTTGTATCTAAAAAACGTAATGATAAAGGCAAAGAAATATTTATTTCATGCTATGAAATATTTTATTAATTTAAAAAAATAATTGTTTGATATAAAAAATCATTACTTTAATTTGAATAAGTGTACCGTAAAATTAAACAGATAATTATTACACGCAAAGTAATATCATTTTGAGTATATAAAAGTTTTTTTGAAATGAAGATATGGCTCGATGTCTGAAATAGGCATACTGTTAAAGAGAAAAAATATTTCTTTGAAATAAAGAAATAATTTTCTATATGAATAAATATATTTTTGGCTCTAAGATGGAATGTATTGTTTTAGATATAATAAGTAATAAAGTTTACTAAATATTGGCTGATTCAAAGAATGATTGCATTGCCTCTAGGAAATTGATGCTTTGGTTTAAAGATTTAACAACTAATATAAAAAACACGTATGTTCAGATTAAAGAAATATTTATTAAACGCGAAGAAATATTAATTGATTTAACTAAATTTATCTTTAATTTAAAGATACGTTCTGTTGGTGTAGTACGCGGGAATGTATATCAAATAAATAAACCGTTGATTTAAATATTTCTCTTCTTTCATATAATAAATAATTTAGTTGCTTTAGAAATCTGTGTGCCCACAAATAATAAATAATTATTTGAATATCGAATGAAATATTCTACCAATTTCATGTTAAAAATGTTTTCTGCAACATTTTATAAGAATTTAAAATTTCTTTATGAAATAATATCTTACAGTATATATTTTCAATCTGATGATCAGAATTAGTAATTTTTATATATACGTACAATACATATGACTTCAAAAAAACGTGTTCTTTTCTGAGATATACGGAGTAAATAATATATGCATTTAGAATTATCC
>UCOK01012143.1:0-12825 GCA_900474325.1 Synergus umbraculus
AATTCAGATTTAGAGAGATAAGAGTTGAAACATTTCTAGAGGTTGCTAGAAATTTTTAGAGATTTTCACTAATTTTAACATGGATTTCAAGAGATTAATGATTTTGAAGGTTTTTATGTGAATTTTTAATGATTTTTAAGTGACTTTTAGGAAATTCAAGAGATTTTTAGGATATTTAAATGATTTCGTAATATTTTTAAGGATTTCATGGAATTTGATGAAATCTTTAATCATTTTAAGAGATTACAGATTATATAAAACATAATAAATTATATAATATTTAAAAAGAAGAGAAATGCGCGCGCGGAGCGCGCTTTCATTCTTGTAATAATAAAGAGGAAGAAAGTATTATCTACTTCTAGAAAATAATATGCAGATGAATTTAAAACACAATATGGAATTGGAAGCATTCATATAATATCAGATCCCAGAAGACATAACATAACACCAGTGGCCAATAGGCGAAGATTAAAAAAGTCGAGTGTATGATAAATGTGGAATCTTCTTTTTTTCTTTTTCGCCTCGCCTCAACAGGGGAGAATTTGTGAGATCGAATCGACTACTAAATCAAATAATTTTCCGTGAAAGATGCGAGGCGAAAGGTCGGTAACGTATGCATCTAGGTTAGAGACGCGACCGCCAATGGTCGTAGAACGATAAAATGCTTCGTTGTCAGTGAATTCAGTAACAGGGGGTTTTCGAACTCACGGAAGTAACTTAGGAACTCGATTCAAATGCGAGGGAAGCGGAAACATCGAGAGAGAAAGAAGGGGTGAGAAAAAGGGATGAGAAATGGGAAAGAGGAAAGAGAAAAACGGAAGGAGAGATCCTGATAAAGGGAGGACTTTCATTGGCGTAACAAAAATCTCCCAAACTGATCATCAAAAAATGACAATGAAATTTAAGTGATTATCAATCAAATTCACAGAAAAAAGTGCATGGCTGAATTTACCATTTAAAATAGTTAAGATGCGCTCTGAAGGCATTTTTCCTGGAATTTAGTCGGTTTTACTATTTCAAATTGTAATTTTTACAAAGAAAATAGCAGGGTTTACAATTTTCTTAGCATAAATTACAATTTGAAATAGTAAAATTGACTAATTTCCAGGAAAAATGCGTTCAGAGCGCATCTTAACTATTTTAAATGGTAAATTTAGCCATTTACTTTTTTGCGTGAATTCCACTGATTTGCAGTGACTCTTTTCTCACGATTTTAATCAGTGAAAAATCTACTGGAAATCAGTGAAAAGTCACTGAAATTTTTAGTAGTTTAGTGAAGATGACTGAAAATTTCAGAGACTTTTGACTGATTCTCAGTGAACTTTCACTGATTAAAATCGTGAGAAAAGAGTCACTGAAAATCAGTGGAATTTGACTGATTCAGTTTTAGAGAGTGATATTTAATATAAATACTTTTTGGTTCTACACAGAAAAAACAAGGACTGACAGTGTTTACAGCTGAAATCAGTTTTTAGGCTGAATTTCAGTCTTGAGTCAGTTTTAAGTCTTGTTTTAAGACTAAGAAGTTTTGTTTTTAGATTTCTTAGTCTTAAAACAAGACTAAAAACTGACTTAAGACTGAAATTCAGCCTAAAAACTGATTTCAGCTGTAAACACTTTCAGTCCTTGTTTTTTCTGTATACAATTATAATTTTTATTGAGTGAAATGAAGATAGAAAGATTTAATCCATTTCATGGATAGAATTTTGAAATTAACACGTGATGGGTCTAAAACCCTTAAATATTAATCTAGTAAATGTATGGTTGGTTTAACTAATTTGCTCTTATGGTAAAGTATCGTATGCCCTTAAAGAATTTTATAAGATTTCAAAGGGACTTTAAAAGACTTCAAGAGATTTTATGCGACTAAGTAATTTAAATAAATTTTAAGTAATTTTGAGGAATTACTTTATAACATATTTTTTTAAGGAATTTCAAGGAGTGTCGAAGGGTTTAAATCTTTTAAATTTTTTAATATTGTAAGAAATTTTAAATCATTTAAAAAAATGTTGAGGGATTTAAAAGATTTCACGAGAAGGAATTCCATTTTAAAAAATTCAAAAGGATTGTAAGAGAAAAGATTTAAAGGATATTAAATAATGTCAAGGGATTTCAGTAGATTTTAAACAATTTAAAAAAATTGTAAATGATTTAAAGAAATTCCAAAGGATTTCATGGGTAGAATTTTGAAATTAACACGTGATGGGTCTAAAACCCTTAAATATTAATCTAGTAAATGTATGGTTGGTTTAACTAATTTGCTCTTATGGTAAAGTATCGTATGCCCTTAAAGAATTTTATAAGATTTCAAAGCAACTTTAAAGGACTTCAAGAGATTTTATGCGTCTAAGTAATTTAAATAAATTTTAAGTCATTTTGAGGAATTACTTTATCACTTATTATTTTAAGGAATTTCAAGGAGTTTCGATGGGTTTTTGAATTTTGATGAGTTTCGATCCTTTAAATTTTTTAATATTTTAAGAAATTTTAAATCATTTTAAAAAATGTTAAGGGATTTAAAAGATTTCATGAAAAGGAATTCCATTTTAAAGAATTCAAAAGGATTATAAGAGAACTGAAAAGATGTAAACGATATTAAATAATGTCAAGGGATTTTAAAAAATTGTAAATGATTTAAAGAAATTCCAAAGGATTTCATGGATAGAATTTTGAAATTAACACGTGATAGGTCCAAAACCCTTAAATATTAATCTAGTAAATGTTTAATACTCTTTTTTTTAACTTTTTGAAATGGCTTTCGGTTTCGAGGCACTCCTATGGTGAGGGAGGACACCCAGGGCGCAAAAGAGAAAGAGAATGAACGAAGCAATTATCTTAATGGAGTTGTGGACACCAGTAGACTTTATCGATTTACCTAGAAAATAAACTTTCCATGTACGTGCCTAAAGTGACGCAAAACCTCTAGTTGTCCTATCTCATTGTTTTTTGCGTATAAATCCATATATTTTTCTGATTTCAGAATTCCATTTTCAATCTTCATCATATCATATCAATTCATCATATATCATATTTTTCAATGATCCTATTACATAATTGTAACACTAAAGTAGCGAATTCACCTAAATGAAAAATCGAAAATTAGTGAAAAGAACGAATGAAATCGGATATGATTTCTCTTTCTTTCTTTCACGATGAAAAGTGATTTTATCTACAGATATAAAATCACTTTTCATGAAGAGTAGATCATGATATCCTTTCTCGATTATTACGATAACAATGACCAGAAGCCGAACAAAATTCCCCATGAGGAATTAATCGAGACTCGATTCGGCTTCGGATTCATACGTATGAAACGAAAACTGTGCACGGTTCGCTGCTTAATGCCTTATTATTAAAAGACTGGTGGTCAGAGAAGGAGGAACTGATTAATATAGACGCATGCCCCATAAAAATATACTGTACAAAGCCCTACTAATTTTTAAGAAGTAGGGTTGATTTTGTACTCTCAGCTGCAAGTATTACATTATAAAAGTGTGTAATTGAAGAGGGGAAACGTTTGATTGTTTAATATTCTCTGCCATAAACAGGTATTTGTAGAATTAATTTTAGAATCGTGAAAATTTTCAGATGAAATTAATAATTTTCACATAATTTGGAATGATGTGATTTGATCGATAATCGTCATCTTTTGTGGACACGATCACGGTCACTGCTTCTCGTCTGTTGTCGAATCTGGCCCTATTGTAGGCAAAATAGTTCGGATCGTTAACAATACTTGCTAAACTATAGGCCGCTCCCGTGAAGCAAAGAGTAAAACAGGCGGTTCCAATGAGACCCCGTGGGGTTTGTGTTGTTCATACGAAATTTATGGTGTCGGTGTTTTGTCCTCGGCGACTCCAGTTCCCATGCTCTCCGGAACTGCTAATCGCCCGTGAAGATTATTTAATTTAAATTTAGTTCAATGACAAAACTTTGTGAAAACTATTGAAAAGATAGAAAACAGGCAAAGTAAAAATAGTCAGAAAGTGTTATGAAATATATTATATTTATAGAAGAGAGAGTGATAATGATTTAATGATGATTGGATTTTTTAATGTGTAAAATTGAAAAGAAAAAGATGGACATCAATTTATGAACGGGTTTATTTAGAAAAGCACATTCCTTTGAAAAGTTATGTATATTCAACTGTGAATATGGATTACGTTTTTTTATTATTTAGAGGCAGTTTCTTTGAATCCTTTAATATTTAAATGACCTAAATTTGTTTCTCATGGCACGAGTTTCACCCCGAGTTGTAGATAGAGCGTTTAAACGGAAAAAGGAAACGCCCATGCTTTTACCACGAAGTGAATAGCTCATAGAAAAGGCGCTAAATGCGACAAAACCGTGACATCCTGTATGACACGGGTCGCCACGTGACCTGCTCAGCACCTACACCGCAAACTTTCTAACAATAGTCGAGTACAACATAGTTCAGTTTTCAGCTCGTTAAACTCAAGAATTATTATCAAAAGCTGTCGAAAATGAAAACAACTATTGTAAATCCCTTGGATAGAGAGAGAAAGGATACCAAATGTGATTCAATTTATGCAATTTTTGGGTTTTAACACTTTTATGAAACAAATTCTTTGGGGAAGGCAGTTTAAAGTGTTTGTTATTAAAAAAAAGTCGAATTCAAGTCAAAGACATCTTATTTTGCTATTTTGGCAATGATATTGACTTAATTTAATTCAATCTGAATGTAGTTAAATCTTATTAATTAATTAATCTTATAAATTCAAAGTTAAAAAAAATTAAATAGTGCAAAGTAGTTTACTATAAATGAATGAAAAGTTATTCATTCAATTAGTAATTTCCTACTACATAAAATGTATAGATACTTTATATTTGAGAAAGTTTTTTAAAAAACATAAAAACCTTTTGAAACCCCTTAAAATTCTTCAAAATCTTTAGAAATCTCGTAGAATCTTTTAAGAATCATAAGAATCTTTTGAAATTCATTAAAATTCTATGAGGAACTTTAAAACCAGGTAAAATTTGTCAAAATCTGTAAAATTATTAGTAACTCCTTCAAAATTCCTTAAAGTTCCAACATAAACTTTAAAATCATTTTCAATTCGTTAAAATGTCTAAATATTTTTGTAAAGCTCTTCAAATTCTTTAAAATGACAGGACAACCTTTAAAAATCCATGAAATCCCTTAAGGGATTTTAAGGGAATTCATTTCCTCTCCTCCACATTAGAATCAATTCTTTGAAACTTAAATTCATTTGAAAATCCTTAAACTCTCTTGAATTCTTTAGAAATCCATTGAAATTCCTTACAATCATTTAAAATCTCTTGAAATTCTTAAAAGTCACTTAAAATCTGAATCCTTTAAGATATTTTCCAATTTGGTGAAATCTATAGAAATCTCTGAAGCTTCCTTTTTATATCTCTTCCAAAATCTTTTAAAATCCCTTGAAATCTTTTGGAAACTCCTCAAAATCCCGAGCAACGCTGATGTGAGTAAATTTCCTGCTAGTAAATAAATAAAAATAAAAAAAGAAATTTCATTTGATTTCCTTCACATTAGAATTAATTCCTTGAAATTTTTTTATTTCACTTAAAATGTCTTGGAAATTTTGGAAAATTCTTAAACTCTATGGAATTGTTTAGAAATTCATTGAAATTCCTTAAACTTGAATTCAATTTTAATTCAATTCCTTGAAACTTAAATTCATTTGAAAATCCTGAAACTCTCTTGAATTCTTTAGAAATCCATTGAAATTCCTTACAATCATTTGAAATCTCTTAAAATCCCTTAAAATTCTTAAAAATAATTTAAAATCTGAATCCTTTAAGATATTTCCCAATTTTATAAAATCTGTACAAATCTCTGGAACTTTCTTTTCATACTTCTTTCAAACTCTTTCAAAAATCCCTTGAAATCTTTTGGAAACTCTTGAAAATCCCGTGCAACGCCGGGTAAATTTCTGCTAGTAAATAAACAGTAATAAATAGAGGAATTTCATTTGAATTCCTCCACATTACAATTAATTCTTGAAATTCTTTGAATTCACTTAAAATGTCCTGAAATTTCTTGAAAATTCTTAAACTCTCTAGAACTCTTTAGAAATTCATTTAAATTCCTTACAATCACTTGCATTACTTGAAATCTCTTAAAATCCCTTGAAATCTTTTGGAAACTCTTGAAAATTCTTAAACTGTCTGGAATTCTTTAGAAATTCATTGAAATTCCTTACAATCACTTGACATTACTCAAAATCTCTTAAAATCCTTTGAAATTGCCTAAAGTCACTTAAAATCTGATGAAACCCTTTACATATTTTGAAATCTTATGAAATCCATATAAATTTTTCAAAAATCATTTCGACAAAGAAATATGTTCTATATTTTCGAGATTTATAGTAACTTTATTTAAATAGGGAAGTATTCAATTTCGAATGTTTTCATTTACATATTTAAATGGAAAGTATATATGTATCCGTAATCTGATGAAAATCCAAAATCTCGACATATCAACGAGTGACTTCCTGAAGTCAGTGACGTCGGAAATGGAGAGAAAAGAAAAACATATATCGTCCCCTAATAGCCCTCATTGGCACCCCTTCCATAGCTGGTTAGGGTAAAGTTCTGTTTTCATTTCAATTTCTACCCCTTGAAGTCCCCACTGGAGCCAGATGGCGAACGCTTGCTTTTGCTTGGTCTGGATGACGACTGGTGGCGGATAGGGATCGAAATGATTGAACATGTCAATGTTTGGTTAGGCTCATACTCGCATGCGTGTTACGTGGTTATCGTATCCGTTTATTTTGCGGGTTTACCTCGCCTTACAAACTATACATGTTTATACATACAATTAGAAGTGATCCTACCTCTTCAAAGTCCATTCCAATTTCGGAAAATGCCAACAATTAAATCATCGCATTTATAATGCTAATTTATTTATAATACTCATTGATTTTGGTAATTAGTGACTTAAAAAGTAATATTATTAATTGGACAACGATTGACAAATATTGACTTGTTCACGATCCTGTAAATTAGATAAAACAATTTCAGGGCTGCAGTGAATCATGATACAAGTAATAAATATGATAGGAACCGGGAGTTTTCATCTCTTTTTGTAATTTATTTATCACTAGAGCAAACGCCGGTGCCGTGAAAGTTTTTGAGTTGATGTTTTATCTCGAATCGATCAAGGGGACGCGAGTAAACAAGAACGAAGCCAATAGACCGGCGGGCATGTTTTAAATCCTGTCCAGGGCTGCTCATTTTTCTGCCCACTCACCTTAACTTTGACGTTCAAATATAAAAGTCGTGCCTTATTTTTACAGGATTAAATTTAAAGAAAATTCATGTAGAAAGTTTTTAGTGTAAACTTTATACTTTATTCGAGAATATAAAAGAATGCCATACACACTGAGAAAAATGTTTGGTGCGGACAACAAAAAATTTTGTTGCTATAGAAGCAAAAAAGATTTTTAGTTGTGCCAACCAAATTTTTGTTGAACCAACCAAAGTTTTGTTAATTTAACCAAAACTGAGATTTTGTTGGTTCAATTGAATTTTCTTGGTTCAACAAAAAGTTTGTTGAAAGAACCAAGATTAGGTTGGCACAACCAAACAATTTTTGTTGCTTCTATAGCAACAAAAAGTAT
The DNA here is from genome assembly GCA_900474325.1 of Synergus umbraculus. NCBI lineage: Eukaryota > Metazoa > Arthropoda > Insecta > Hymenoptera > Cynipidae > Synergus > Synergus umbraculus. The sequence goes on from UCOK01012143.1 coordinate 7,626, forward strand.
TGTTGTCCGCACCAAACATTTTTCTCAGTGCAGAATCAATAATTACATGTGTTTGCGAAACTAATATTGAATAAATTAGTATATCGTTGAATAAGCGATATCCTCATTATTGGTATATAATTAATTTCCACTGGTATTTGATTTGATTTATCAAATTTTTCGTCAACACAAGTTTTTGAGTGTGGCAATTTTTTGATCCCTCTCGAAATCCCTGGGGACCAAACAAAGAGATATGAGAGGAGGTTGAAGTGTTTAAATTTAACCGAATGAAATAATGAGATCATACAGTCTCGACGAAAGGCGGCGCTCTGAACAAACAAAACTTGCTGGTTGGGGGTGCAAACCTCAACAAATCACGATTTGAAGACTAACATTGCTATTCTCACGGGATTTTAATGATCGACAGGCAAAAAATATAAATTATTTCGCAAGGAAAAACTCTAAAAACTTCAAACTCTAGTAAAACCTCATATTATACAACATACAATTTTGATTTATTTGTCAATCGAATACCAATAAATGGTATAATGAAACACTCAATGAAATACTATCCAGAGCTTCAAACACTCGGCTCATAAATTAATTATCACAAATCATCGCGAGCGACGTAATTGTAGGCCTTATGGCTTATGGTTTCGTCCAGGGTAAAGACCTGGGGTTTCTCCAGCTGACCATAGCTTAGGTAGTAACAGACGTAACGGGAGCGCAATATCCCGGAACACCCATGGTCTATGGAAACCATAATGTGGAGCGGATCTAAAGTGCACGGGCGTGTGGAGTGATTCACCAAAATACGCAGCAGATGCGCGATCTAGAAGATAACTGTTCGACATTTAGAATTTTACATTCAGGAAGCCCCTTCGCACGTTCCAAAATAAAAGATAACGAGGATCTTCCTCTGATATAGTAATTTGTAATCAATAATACCCTTCAGTGTCTATATGATACACTTTTTCATTTCCCCTGCTATTACTTTTTTCAAAAGTAACACTGAAAAAAATGTTTGGTTGAACCGACCAAAGTTTTGTTAATTCAACCAAAACTGAGATTTCGTTGGTTCAAATGAATTTTCCTCTCTCTAAAACTGAATCAGTCAAATTCCACTGATTTTCAGTGACTCTTTTCTCACGATTTTAATCAGTCAAAAGTCACTGAAATTTTCAGTCATCTTCACTAAATTACTAAAAATTTCAGTGATTTTTCACTGATTTCCAGTAGATTATTCACTAATTAAAATCGTGAGAAAAGAGTCACTGAAAATCAGTGGAATTTGACTGGTAATCAGTTAAATTTCACTGATTCAAGTTTAGAGAGTACAAAATATTCAATTCTATTCTCTAAACCTGAATCAGTCAAATTGCACTGATTTTCAGTGACTTTTTTCTCACGATTTTAATCAGTGAAATGTTAATCAGTCGTCACTGAAATTTTCAGTCATCTTCACTAAACTACTAAAAATTTCATTGACTTTTCACTGATTTCCAGTAATTCACTGATTTATTTTAATTAGTGAAAAATCTACTGGAAATCAGTGAAAAGTCACTGAAATTTTTAGTAGTTTAGTGTCGATTACTAAAAATTTCAGTGACTTTTGACTGATTCTCAGTAAATTTTCACTGATTAAAATCGTGAGAAAATAGTCACTGAAAATCAGTGGAAAATCTACTGGAAATCAGTGAAAAATCACTGAAATTTTAATTTGACTGGTAATCAGTTAAATTTCACTGATTTAAGTTTAGAGAGTTGGTTCAACAAAAAGTTTGTTGAAAGAACCAAGATTTGGTAGGCACAACCAAACAATTTTTGTTGCTTCTATAGCAACAAAAAGTTTTGTTGTCGGCACCAAACATTTTTCTAAGTGAATCGTTATAAATCGTTGGAAAATCGTTATAAATTGTTGGAAAATCATTATAAATATGAAATCCTTTTTCTTCATAAAAAATTGTAGTACTCGAGCTTTCCACTCTGATCATTACCGGGTTCAGGGTTCACCGAGATCACAATTAAAAAAAGTCAGCAGTAAGCGGATGTGACGAGTGACAAGCTCCTATGGTACAAAGTCACCCTCGGCTTTCATCGAGGGAGAAAAACTTACCCCCGTTTCGTTCGCTATACACCCACGCACAATAAGCACCCCTAATAGGTACACGCATCCCTTGATTAGAAGCCTAGGAGGCTGGCAAAATAGAAAATATATATATCCATATATGTATATTATATTTGCCAGAGCGGAAACGCCTGCAGGAAAATTCACGATTTTCGAGCTTTTGACAAAATACGAATTCGGAAAACAAAACAAGGAACTTTTCTGTTCATTCACATTGTTTGAGATCGGAAAAAATAGTTCAGTAAATTAAAATATTTTAGATTTTACTCTCTAAACTTGAATCAGTGAAATTTAACTGATTACCAGTCAAATACCACTGATTTTCAGTGACTCTTTTCCCACGATTTTAATCAGTGAAAAATCTACTGGAAATCAGTAAAAAGTCAATGAAATTTTTAGTAGTTTAGTGTCGATTACTGAAAATTTCAGTGACTTTTGACTGATTCTCAGTAAATGTTCACTGATTAAAATCGTGAGAAAAAAGTCACTGAAAATTAGTATAATTTGACTGATTCAGGTTTAGAGAGTAGAATTGAATATTTTGTACTCTCTAAACTTGAATCAGTGAAATTTAACTGATTACCAGTCAAATTCCACTGATTTTCAGTGACTCTTTTCTCACGATTTTAATCAGTGAAAAATCTACTGGAAATCAGTAAAAAGTCAATGAAATTTTTAGTAGTTTAGTGAAGATGACTGAAAATTTCAGTGACGACTGATTAACATTTCACTGATTAAAATCGTGAGAAAAAAGTCACTGAAAATCAGTGCAATTTGACTGATTCAGGTTTAGAGAGTAGAATTGAATATTTTGTACTCTCTAAACTTGAATCAGTGAAATTTAACTGATTACCAGTCAAATTCCACTGATTTTCAGTGACTCTTTTCTCACGATTTTAATTAGTGAAAAATCTACTGGAAATCAGTGAAAAGTCACTGAAATTTTTAGTAGTTTAGTGAAGATGACAGAAAAATTCAGTGACTTTTGACTGATTCTCAGTGAATTTCCACTGATTAAAATTGTGAGAAAAGAGTCACTGAAAATAAATGGAATTTGACTGATTCAATTTTAGAGAGTATCATTAATTAATTTATCAATGTTAAAACATTGTCTTTGTATCGATTTTCAAGTCCTGACTAATTTTTATAGCTTCCTCGCGTGTTGGTTTATTTTATGTAAAGAATCACTTTAAAAAGCATGCGTGTAGAAATTGCATGTGAATGAGGAAATGTAATTATAACAATCAGTTATAAAGTATGCTACATTACTTCAGTGATAACTTGATAAGACACTTGCATAATGAAGTGCCCCAGTAGTTTATGTTCTTCGTTTTTACATCATGTATGTGCTGAAATAATTATATTTCTGACTTTTTAACGCTAAGTAATCCTTATTTTTATTTAATACATGGAGAAAAAACATCTCTGAGCAAATAATACCGATTTTGTAAATTCGATTAACTAGACATTCTTAATTAATTATATATTATTATAATTGTTGTGAAAAATGTGTCTGTTTCCGAAGCACTCCTTCCAGCTATAAAGAAATTATCACTAACATGGCACGATGTAATAACGAAGCTACGAGTTGATTAACTTTAATGATACACCTTCTATACGAAACGAGGGACTTCTATACCATAGAAGGGTCACTTGGCGGCAATTTCTTGATTATGCAAATTTTACGGATGCTGTAATTAAACCCAAGTCTGCTTTCTATCGCACCCCGAGTGAATTAAAAGATAAAAAAATACATGCTATGACAATGGAAACATGGAAACTTAGAAAATCGTGAAATACGGTCTGAAATTTAAATTATGGAAGGAATTATTCTATTATATAGTATTTTATATACTTTTATATATTTATATACGTTTTTATAATCAACCTTATCGTACCAGAAAATGAATTAGTTTTTGAAAAGTCATGTGAATGACCATTTCAATTATTCGATATTGAATATTTTCAAGTGGTGTCCTTTCATCCTGACATCCATATCATTTTCGTCATCGACATTTACATTTCTCGGTACGGCAGTCGCAAAGTGAAAACACACACTCTGGATTACGGACCGACATTAAGTTCCCTAGGGACATTATTAGCGTACCTATCATGCGTGATGGCACAAATAGAGCATGCCTGACACACGAAAGCATTATAGTTGATTACTCAACGTGAAGGATGATCGAAGTAAATTATGTACCTGATACACACATTTTACAATTCACAATGGTGTAGATAAATACTACATTTTTCACCTCTTAAAAGTATTAAAAAACTACACATAGTGCATGTAGAATGTCTTTTTATAATTCAGGTTACTGAAATATTCTAAAGTAGAAAAAAATTCTAGAAGTAAAAAAAAGTTCTAAAGTAAAAAAGAGTTCTAAAATAAAAAAGAGTTCTAAAGTAAAAAATGTACTGATTTTTTTCAGTAAGCGAAATAATGATGAATGAAATGAACGGAAAGAGAGAAATCAGTTATCATTATTCTGCTTTATTTTCTGGCAGCATCATCCTACATAAAAAATTTTGGACCCCCTGCTTATACTTTGACAACCTGCTAGCTTGATCCGCCTATACAGTGACCATGAGAATCAATGGGTAATAATTTTCTGGTCACGTGCCTGACAAAATGGGGAATCCCAAAGAGACACGGAAAGCAGGTCCTCTCGTCCTTTGGTACTTAGAGACTGACAGGGTTTGATGGATGCTGGACACGTGACATCCCAGAACATTCGGTTCTGCGATTCATCCCAAATTTCGAGTTCACCACTTGAACCTAAATGGATACACGATTTTTCGTTAATTTTTCTACCTATTTGTTCACTTCTGATATAGTAATTCTATAACCAGATAGTTGACAATTTACCCGATAGAATATGTATTTTTTTCCATTCCGGCTATAAAGTTGCAGAAATTTTGTAGTGTACGGAAAGGAAAGCAGACTTTTATTTTGGAAAGCCAAGATAATGGAATTCCTGATGTTCCCCTTTCATTTTCTTTTCTCTCTTTTTACATCTCATTTCCCACCAACTTCCTCCAGCTCGAGAAAAAGCTTTTCTTGTTTTTTTTCTTTTCTTTTTTGCAAAG
>UCOK01012145.1:0-19339 GCA_900474325.1 Synergus umbraculus
AGTATCACATGCCCTTAAATAAACTCTTTTTTTATGTCCTAATTATATTTTCACTAATGTTTCGAAGAAAATCAGATTATTAAAAATATGATTTTCAAAAAACTAGGACTTGGCGCCATTAAAATAGGGCGGCTTACAGCGCTTCTACAGGAATGTGCTGGCGAAAGCTGTAATAGTAGCTATATACCTATATTGTATATATATGCACTATGCACAAACTCGACTTGTGAGCCACCTACAAGTATGTGCATGAACTAATCCCTATGCCGCATCTAGGTACTAATATCTTTGGTAAAAATCAAAATTTTAACGGAATAATAGTTCATTTTGTGATTACTTATGTGTAGAATATGTAGTAAAAATTTCAGAAGAATCGACCCACTGGTTCCAGAGGAATCGTATGGGGCGTCCGAAAAAACGTTCTTTTGAGAAAAAGGCGTTTAAAGTTTTTTTTAACATGTTCGCGCGGTTAGATAGTAACGTTTGGATTGAAAAAAAAATACACTTATACTGCTGGGATCTTCATAAAAATTTAATACAATATTCTTAGATACATATATATTCGAAAAATGAAAGAAAAATAAAATCGATTTTTCGAAAATGATTAACTAGACTATACCCTTAAAAGGTTTTCGAGGTCCCTGATTACGAATCCGGAATAAGATTTTCAAAATTCAAAATGGCGGATCCAATATGGCGGACAAACTTTTAAAAAAGTCGGATTTTCATAAAACTTGTTAATCGGGGGTTATTGGGGTCGCTGATTAATGTCGCTTATCACAGCCCAATTTTCAAAATTCAAAATGGCGAATCCAATATCGCGGACAAGTTTTCAAAAAATTAATGGATTTTCATATAAGTTGATATCTTGAGCTTTTTTGGTTCTCTGAAAACGAATCTGAAGTCATTTTGGATCCGTCATTTGAATTTTGATAATCTAGTTCTGGATTTGTAATCAGCGACCCCAAATACCCTAAAGTACCAAGTTTCATTTCTATTTATACGTCGTTCAAAGATGAATTCTTTTGTAAAAGAACGATTTTCAAAATTTGTTTATTTATAACAATTTATAATTTTACGCAATACGTTCTTCATTATTTTTTTTTCTTTTACATTCTACAATGCTTCAAATACTATATCAATAAGACTTCTTTGTTAATACATCGAAAACATTGAATCTAGAGAAAAAAGTTGCTTATAAAAAAGGTGGGATTCAGGGTTCCCACTGTGCCGCAAAGAGTTAAAATTCCTCTCCAAAAAGGTGATGTACCGAAATGTTTCTAAAATGCTTAAAAATTTTCTTAAAAATTGCAAGAAAAAACAAACTGTCATTTATTGTCCCACGTGGAAAGATTCCACGGAATCGGTTCCGTAGAATTTCCATATAGAAATTCCTCAAAATATTCCACAAGTTTTCGGAAAAACCTTGTAGAATTTCTTTATGAGGAAGTTCGGTTTTCTACAGAAGATTTTGCCTCCCAGGATCTAACTTGGGGGTCTTCGAAGATCCGCACTGCTCCAGGTATCGTAAACCGAACTTCCTCGAGGAAGTCTGGTTTTCTACTGAATATTTTATCCACCTGGGTTTAACTGGGAGTCATAGAAATTCCACGCTGCTCTAGGTGTCGTAAACCAAACTTCCTCGAGGAAGTTCGGTTTACGACACCTGGAGTAGCGTGGAATGTCGAGGACCCCCAAGTTAGTTTTGAGAGGGCAAAATCTTTCTTAGGAAGCCGGACTTCCTCGAGGAAGTCTGGTTTTCTACTGAATATTTTATCCTCCTGGGCTTAACTGGGAGTCATAGAAATTCCACGCTGCTCTAGGTGTCGTAAACCAAACTTCCTCGAGGAAGTCCGGTTTCCTGAGAAAGAGTTTGGCCTTTCAAAACTAACTTGCGAGTCCTCGACATTCCACGCTGCTCCAAGTGTTGTAAACCAAACTTCTTCAAGGAAGTCCGGTTTTCTAAGAAAGAATTTGACCTCCCGAATCTAACTAGGGCTCTTCGAAGATCAGCACTGCTCCAGGTGTCGTAAACCAAACTTCCTCGAGGAAGTCGGCTTCCTAAGAAAGATTTTGCCGTCTCGAAACTAACTTGGGGGTCCTCGACATTCCACGCTACTCCAGGTGTCGTAAACCGAACTTCCTCAAGGAAGTCTGGTTTTCTACTGAATATTTTATCCTCCTGGGTTTAACTGGGAGTCATAGAAATTCCACGCTCCTCCAGGTGTCGTAAACCAAACTTCCTCGAGGAAGTTTGGTTTATGATGCCTGGAGCAGTGCGGATCTTCGAAGACCCCCAAATTAGATCCTGGGTGGCAAAATCTTCTGTAGAAAACCGAACTTCCTCGAAGAAGTTTGGTTTACGACACCTGGAGCAGCGTGGAATTTCTATGACTCCCAGTTAAACCCAGGAGGATAAAATATTCAGTAGAAAACCAGACTTCCTCGAGGATGTTCGGTTTACGACACCTGGAGCAGTGTGGAATGTCGAGGACCCCCAAGTTAGTTTCGAGAGGGCAAAATCTTTCTTAGGAAGCCGGACTTCCTCGAGGAAGTTCGGTTTACGATACCTGGAGCAGTGCGGATCTTCGAAGATCCCCCAAGTTAGATCCAGGGAGGCAAAATCTTCTGTAGAAACCCGAACTTCCTCGTAAAGAAATTCTACAAGGTTTTTCCGGAAACTTGTGGAATATTTTGAGGAATTTCTATATGGAATTTCTATATGGAAATTCTACGGAACCGATTCCGTAGAATCTTTCCACGTGGGGTAAGAGTCATTGACGTGAGACTAAGACGAGAAGAAATAGGAAGGAAGACGAACTAGAAGAAAGCCTAATGAATACGAAAGTATACAAAAGGACGTGGGGGCACCTGACACACCCCTTAAGACATCGAGGATTCGACTCTGATGCATGATAGGCCTGGGAGGATTTATGCGCTCGTCGCGCGCGAGGCAACGATCCATTTATTTGATATCGGAATATGGAAATATTACCAAGCTGATGTCTTTTGAGTTGAGCGTATCTTGCATATGTACGTACACATCCTTCCCTCTTCATTCACCTTGAATCCGTAATACTCCCATGGGCCGAACCCCCTTGCTTCGTTCCGGCGCATTCGTCTCCCTTATTTTATGCCTTTTGATGTACGCTCTATTAACCGCGGACAAGTTGAATTTCTCCAGCTCAGAAAGTGTCACTTCATGGCCTCGCGAGCAGGAATAACGACCTTTCACACTTTTCCCTAAAAAAGGCATCGATGGATCCTTTTGCAAGGGATGTTGGCATCCGACCTATGCCCAATGTATAACTTGCATGCTTGGGGTATCCAAACTGGAGGATCGTACACGGCGAAGAAATATCGAAAGAGCTCGCTTCCTGGAATATGGAATGAAGCGGCCATTCGCATTATAAACGGGCTGACCTAATCGAGCCGAGTGGAACGCTCTTGGAATTCCGCTCGCTCCATATTTTCCTGTCGTGCAAAACGTGGCTAGCTAGCGATATACACTTAAACGCGTCTTATAACATAGAGACGAACGATTTATATTTACCTGTTTCATACGCTGCCAACTAGAACTTAGCGTAATTTCATCTGTCCATAAAATTATCACCATTCTGACATCGCAATCCAGGCCATGAATGGATTGTGTTGGCATGGTGGTTGTCTCACACGAAACGATCTACTTTTCACCACAAAAAGTCTTCCGTACACAGTTGGGTTTTTTTTTACTTCCCTGCAGGAAGTAAAGAGATAGAAATCCTATCTCTTTCTATCTCCTTTTCTCTCTTGTCTATCTCCGCCTATCTCTTTTAATCCCTACTTCTCAATCCCTTTCTATCTATGTATATACCTGTCCATCTCTTTCTATCTTCTGGTCAAACTTAATTCGTTTTTATCTCTTTTAATCTTCAGTTCTCTATCCCTTTCTATTGACATTTCAATCCATACTCGGACATATCTTCAAATCTCCTCTTTTCTATCTCTTTCTATATTTTCTTTGTATATCTTGGCCTATTTCTTTCAATCCCCTCTTCTCTATCTCTTTCTATCTCTGTATATACCTGTCTATCCCTTTCTACCTCTTGTCTATTTCCACCTATCTCTTTCTATCTCTTGGCTGTCTCCGTCTTCTATATTTTTTTCTCTTTTATCCATCCCTCTTCATCTCTTTCTATCTCATTATCAATCGCCATTCTCTCCTATCTCTTTCAATCTCTTTCAATCAATCAATATCTCTCTCCTATTATCGACTATACCTTTTTTTATCTACTTGTCATTAAAAATTCACTCTAATCTCTTTTAATCCTAGTTTTCTGTTCCTTTCAATCTCTCCCCTATCCTCATCTATCTCTTTCTATTTCCTTATCACTCGATATTTACTGATATCTATTTCAATCGCCTGATATCTGTCCCAGCCTATTTCTAAACTTATCTTCTTAAATGTCTTCTTCTCTGTTTCAATTTAACTCATTTCTATTCAAATTTATCCTTGTTCCTCTTATTTCGTTTTAAAAAAAGTTGTTATTTGTGATGAGGATTTTTCAGCGTTATATACATTAGAGGTATATAATACCGGAGGTCAACTTTAATGAGACGCATAAGCTGGTAATGTACTATAAGAAAATATAAAAGACGTTTCGATACATGTATGATTTACATTTTTTATTGTAAAACGCAAAGAGCAATTGGAGAATTTATTATAATATTTGTGAATATTTAGAAATACTTCAGAATATGTCAGAATATTTTGGAATATCAAGAATATTCGAGAATATAAAAAATATCAAGAATACCAAAAATATCTGCGAATATTGATAGAATACTCGGAAATATTAATTTAGTTTGCAAGGAATATCGGAGTGGTCGACCCCTCGTTTGTTGCTTTAATCCCGATTCCAACAGCTGTAATGACCAGCACATGAAGACATTGAGTACCTTCTAGACCCTCTAGATTGTTTACAACTGCAGGAAACCTAAGCCTTCAAATCAGATCCCCTCATCTGAAAAAAATCTTCATCCATCAGAGGAGACGATATTCGAGGAAGTGTTTTAATCGATCAGCAATAGTGATGGAGAACACGTAGTCTCAGTAAAGTGGCGAGACGAGTACCCTAAGTATCACTTTTATCGTATCTATTCGCGGTTCCGTCAGGTGATCAGCATGCACATGGTCGGGTGGAAGAACGTGGAGGAAACACAGAATAAGGCTGGGACCACACGTCACGCTTTCCCACACTGCGTGAAGTGTGACGATCTTGTAGTTGAGTGTCGACTCCCCACTAAGAGGTCTTTCTACGACATGAGAGCCTCCGTAACATTCATAGTCCCTGTCGCGGTCGGTGCAGTACTAATACCACTCCCACCCCAAAGGCCACCCACTCCACCTCCACCCACTCAAGCAGACACGCACTGGTCAGCGCCAGCAATACTTTTGCGTATGGTACCAATCGTTTCTTGAATTCCAATCAGCTTTTCGCGATTTTCTACTGGTTCTTTAAAATAACATGTTTTGCTCCTTTTATCATCTATATTGGGAGTTAGACTGTAGAAACAAAACTAGGGTTAATTAAGCATATAAACTTTAATTGAACATATGCACTTTTATTCAAAGAGCACTTCGGAAGACACGTCTTTTTGTAACGAATTCTGATCAAGACTAACTTATGATTACTCATTTGCAACAGCAGACTTTGTAACAAAGAAATTAGGTCTGCCTAGTCCTGTTGTGAATATGAAGTTTTGGTTGGTGAAAGATCATCAAAGACATAATCAAAGACTGTCATCTGCAAAGACTAATGATATTCTCAAGCCAGTGATAGCACATAATAACGAACAAGCATTGAGTAAGAGCAAGAAGAAAACTCTGATTGACTGTTAAAAATAGCACTAGTGATCGAAATAAAAAACACACAGGTTTAATACAATTAAAGTTTATCTTAATTAACAGGATCACTCAAGTCACAAATTACCGACGATTTTTAATACGAATAATAAATTTAAAGTTCTAGTCTAGATTTAGAGACAAGTTTCACAAACGCAGAAAGGGGCCGTCCTTAAATTACGTAAGGCTGTTTTCTGGAATTTTGACCCACGTACCCCCCTCTGTAAGGGTTCGTAAGTTTTGATACCCCCCCTCCCTTATCTTACGTAATTTTTTTTTAATAAATTTTTTCTTAATGTTGTCGTGTCAGAAAATATAAAAACGTCGACTCTTTTCAAACAAACATTTTTTACTATAAAGGAGAGATTAAAAATTACATGAAATAGAACATTTTGTTATTTTTTTTAAATACCTCTTATATATGTATAAGTTTGATTTTCAGTGATTTTCAAAAAGGAAAAATCTTAGGTAAGAAAGTTTTTTGACCACGTACCCCCCACATAAGGTCAGCATAGAAAAATGCTTAAGCCCCCCCCCCCCACCTAAAAACCTTACGTAATTTAAGGACAGCCCCAAAGAAGTAAATAGATTATTTAGGGAGATGTTTCACTAAAGACGTAAAGATAAGGAGCAACTCGCAGATCAATGAGTAAAGACTGATTCAAAAAGATGTTTGAGATTCAAGAAACAAAGCGTAACTGCAGAAAAGTGTTTTCTACTCAAGAAACATAGAGTGATGAACGTAGGTGTGAACATAAAGTGACTGGCGTCTTGAGAGTCCTTTACATGGTCCTTAGGGTTCCGAGGTTTGATTCGGACAAAAAAACTTTTTGTTGCTATAGAAGCATAAAAAATTGTTTGTTTGTGTCAACCAAATCTTGGTTCTTTCAACAAACTTTTTGTGGAACCAAGAGTATTCATTTAATCTAACAAAATCTCAGTTTTGGTTGAATTAACAAAACATTGGTTGGTTCAAAAAAAATCCGGTTGGCACAACCAACAATGTTTGTTGCTTCTATAGCAACAAAAAGTTTTTTTGTCCGAACCAAACAGTTTGCTCAGTGTACCTGTACTAGGCGTTCGCAAGACGGATTAGCACTAGATTCTAAAAATATGGCGAACACTTGGATCACTACGAAATAAGTGAGAGAATTTTAAGCCTTAGCATTTACTACTAGATTTACAATTCTTATTTCTAAAAAAATGAAAAGGGAAACTCTAAAGATTAATGTACTTGTCTTGTACTTATCGTTTTAAAATCCATGGAAATAGCAGATGTTTCGTCAAAAAGTATGGGGAAAACCCAGCAAATATAGTCATTGACAAAGAAGTAGTATTATCGAGATAAATAATAAAACATTATATTTTTAAATTAAGACATAACATTAACAAACATGTCTTTTTAAATGTACCTATAATTACGTGATTAAACATTATCAAAACCACAAGAAACGTAAAATGTAGTACAACTACAATAAAATTTGTGATTACCACAAACTGTATTTGTAACATATTTTACTTTTTTTTGTTGTTGTGACAACCATATAGTGCTCTCCGCACACCAATTGTTGGTGCCTTCACCTATTGTTCTTGTCATTACTCTCTAATTTGTTTAACACAATAGGAAAATGCAAATATGTAAAATGGTCTATTCGAGATACTATCATGTAAGCAAAATATGATAAAAATTTGTAATTTCCTGTTGGATGACAACAATTGGTGCTATTACTCTATTAACATCAGCTAGATGCTAATAGATATTCTGAAAATATCACTTACACTGTGAATAGTTTAGTGTATACTTTTACCATCTTAATATTGAAGATATACAAATACATATACACCTCCTTCAATGCTTTAGTCTCGCCAATCAACATTTCGATTGCTTTTTGTCGAGAAAGCGACTTTCAATAAAAGGGGTTCAACTTATGTTTCATGGCAACTGCCAGTAAGGACACTTGAAACGGAATCTAATTTTAATCATATCCTTTTTCTTCTCTGCCTTCGTTTTTGCTTTATCTTGAAGACACTACTGTAACCTCACGAATTCGCTTTAGTTATTGTCGTGTCGTTCTTTTTCCCGCTCTTTTTAACCGGCCGTTCTTGATCTCGCTCGTTCTCACTCTTCCTTTCACCTTTTCTTCCTTATGTTGCTCTTCTTCTCTCCCACTTTACCTTCTTTTTCTTAGAGCGTGCGAGGATTCCAAGCTAGCCTTAGCCACGTCCCGCGCATACTTACAATGCTCCTGTGCAAAAGCGAAAATATTTGGAGAGTTTCAATGTTTGCCGAGCAATGTTACCAGCTACTACCACCACCAATTTCTCTTCCTCTGAATAACGATAATCGACATATCGAGGAGGACTGCCTGAGACTTTGAATTCAAAGGAATCGATATTTAAATCTTGCACCTGGGGCAAATTTTTCGCATACTGAATTTATCTATTTATCTATTAAATATTATTTTCTTAAGTTCAGATCATGTTTTTTTTATTTTCTCGGTAACAGTTTATGTCACTGCAGTTATCATAGTACCTATTGCAATTAAAACAGGTAAGAAGGTATTTTTTTAAATAAAAATAGGAGAAAGAGAAGTGATAAAAAAATGAAACAAACTTAAATTAACACAATAGAAATACTACAAAACTTTACCAGAAGGAAATCTTTGACTTCAAGACAATAAAAGTTAAACCAAAAATTGTAACTTAAAATTAGAAAGGCGTAAAAACAATTTTTTGAATTTACCTCAAAGAGATAATATTTTGGATATGAATTTCAAAGCAGAATTCCAAGGAGTATAATTAATTTAGAAAAATTCGAAAGAATTCTAAAGAAATCAGATGGACTTTAGAAAAATCAAACAAATTCAATAAAATTTCAAGTGAAATCCAAAGTATTTGAGGTAAATTCAAAATAATTGTTGTCAACGCAACGGGACTAAATCGCTAAAAGTTGGTCAAAAGTATAAAATGTTCTTAAAATGGTTAAATTCTATTATTCGCGGATTTTTGGGTTCGCTGATTACGAATCCGTTGTCAAAAATTCAAAAAACAATATGGTGGATCCAATATGGCGTCGGAGTATTCTAAATAAATTTTTTATTCTTTTCAAAATTGGTATAAGGGGGTTTTCGAGATCGCTAATTAAAAAAACAATATGACGGATCCAATATGGCGGGCGGCGGGGTAATGGGTTATCTGAAATTATATTTAATTCAGTGCCAGGAAAACTACCCATTTTCAAGTGATTTCAAGGGATTTTTAACGAATTCAAAAGAGTTTCATAATTTATAACAAGATTTCAAGGGATTTTAAAAGAATAAAAATTTGTTAAAAGATTTCTAAAGGATCATAAAGAAAGATTTCCAGGTATTTCAAAAGAGTTTAAGGAATTTTTGAAGAATTGAAAGAGTTTCATGATTTTCATAAGGGGCTATTCAAGTATTACGTAAACAGCTTGAGGGGAAGGGGGGGGGTCTAGGAAATTTCTCATTATTAAGGTATACTATTGCTTTCTGTTGCTTACATGCGGAGGGGGGGTAAAAATAATCTCGAAAGTGCATATGTAATACTTGATCAGCCTTTTAGATTTAAAGATATTTTTAATGATTTTCAAGATCTTAAAGGGATTTAAAGGCATTGCAAAAGATTAAATCAGATTAAAATCAGACAAATTGGCAGAATAGGTGAAACCGGTGAAAAATTGAAATTGGTGAAAGAAAGGTGAATAGGTGACGACCTGTGATGACTGTCGTTGGTAGAAATGTGGTAGGAAGATTATGCAAAAAGAGTGAACAAGGACATGTAGTTATTGCTATAATATATGCACTTATAGGTAAAAAGTGAAAAAAAAGTAAAACAAAAATAAAAAAAAAAAAAAGTAAAAAGTTGTTCCCAGTCACGTATATCTCGGTGATTCTTGGGACTCGTGTAAGGGTCGGTTAACGCCATCGCGTACAACTCGGGAATAAAAATGTGGGGACGGCAGGTTGGATGCATCGACCATGCCAAGTTGTGTCAAAAGATCGCTGCCAACGCCCTAGCGAAGCGGACAAGTACGAACCAGACTGAACCACCAGCCTAGCGTATCACGTCGTAAACATCGTTCACTACAACTTGTAAATTCTCCTCTGGCATTTTAATGGTGGTCATACCACGCGCGAGTGTATTAGTTTCATGAACATTAATAACTCAGTGGCGAAAGCCTATCGCCGATTAATTAGTTACCTGAGGCGTTCAGCCTTCGTTAACATTTAGCGCCCCAGATTTTATTCAGCGAAAATTGACACATTCATATTCTATTTTAAAAAAGAGATGTTACCAATATATCGAACACATTGTTGTCGAAAACCTGATTGGTTCCTTTGGAAATTCCTCAAATTTGTGTAAATGTATCAAATTTGAAAACTATCTTCAGACTATTCTCGTTGTCAAAAATATTACTAATAAAAAGGTTATATAAAGATATAAAAAAATTTAAAGTAATAAAAATAATTATTTTTATATGAAAAATAAATTATTAGAAATATTGAGTGATTTGACGAATTTACATGAAATTTTAAATGATTTTCAGAGAGATTTCATTGAATTTTCAGGAATTTGGTGAGATTATATTGGATTTTCAAGCATTTTGACGAATTTAAATAATTTCATGGAATGTTGAGTAATTTTAAGAAATATCAATTGATTTTGCGAAATTTAAAGGAATTTCATAAGATTTCATAGGATTTTAGGTAGTTGTAAGAGTTATAACGATATGGTTGTGAAATTTTAAAGATTTTTATGGAACAACAAAGAATATCAAAAACTTTATTGGATTTTGATATATTGGACAATATATTTTCAAGAATTTTAGAGAATTTTGAGAAATTTTAAGACATATAATGAGACTTTATGGGATTTTGAGTATTTTAAGTAATTTTAAGAAATATCAATTGATTTTGCGAAATTAAAAGAAATTTCATCTAATATTTCATACGATTTTGAGTAATTTTATGGGTTATAACGATAGATTGTGGAATTTTAAGGAATTTTGAGGAGCATCAAGAAATATGAAGTGATTTTTATGAAATGTAAAGGAAATTTCACCAGATTTTTGAAATATGTTAAAGGAATTTGAAGATATTTTATGGAGTAGTAAGTAATTTTAAAGACTTTTACTGGATTCGAGGTATTTCATGGAATTTTACGAAATCAAATTGCTAGTATAATATAAAATTTTTTCAAAATAATACCTGAATTCCATGATAATTGACATTTCAATTTCATGATTTATTGACATTTAAAGAATAATTAATTACCGTCGCGATCGAGACGTGACACCTCCACCCTTATTTCGAGCACTGGATTAGAATGACGAAGATATCTTAGTTAATTATTTATTTTAATTTTTTTTATGTTTTACTTTTACCAGGTGTTATTGATGTTAACGGTGAAATTATTTTTCCGCTTCGGATCCGTGCTAAGAATGAAAGCTCTTTTAAATTCTACCCGCGTTCGCGGCCTTGTGTCGACTTCTTTATAGATCGCTCACGACCTAAGTTTATGCGTGTGGCAGCGATTTAGACTTGGACGAGTCGTGCAACTCGTCGAGTTATAAGAAAATTGATGATGGGATCATGAACAATCGCTTATTTCTTATGGGCTTTTGTATGCATATATGTAGAATATATCCAGGGGCAAGAGGCTCGATTCGCCTAATTCGTGTCTTCCTCTGCAACTTATAATTCAAACCCGTAGACTGGAACCAAACTGAGCAGAACTACGCTAACTTGCACCGTGATAATTATGCACTCCATCCTGCCCATCCCCCCCAGCAGTATCTCAGACTACCTTCTGTCTTTAAATTTCGCTTTATTTATGTCCTGCTAGCTTACAAATGACTTCTTGCTTTATTCAATTTCTCACAAAGTTTCTTTTTAAAATTCGAATTAAGCGTGTACCGTTTAATTCCTTAGCTAAGACAATTTTAGTGTTCTAAAGAGCAAAGTGGGGTAAAAAAAGTGACTATGGACAAATCAATCTTCAGCTTAAACTATTCATGGGAAATCAATTTAGAACAATAATTTTAGGAACAATAAATTTAGCTTTTTCAGTAGAATTAGCTATAAATATATCATCAATGCGAATGTGTCTTGCAGTTATATGTACTGTATACTCAGGCAATAATATTTTATTGTTTAAACAAATTTAATTGACAAATAAAAAAACTAATAAATGTCTTACATGAAAATATAATCATTTAAATAATGTCAATTTGAAAGTATGGACAGTAAAATGATTTAAAATTTTCAGTATAAAAGAGGACAAAGAAGTCACAAACAGAAAATCAATATCATAACTTGAAAACACCGACAAAGTTCAATAAGTCTCTCGACATATGATCGATACGATATTGCTCAGGATTGAAAAATTCCTGAGTAGAAAGACTTGTACTTGTCAAGGAATCCATAGAATAGATCCGCGACACCTGTTACCGTAAAATTTGATCGATCGCTGTCGATATTCTCTTCCTCTTTTCCACACTTTTTATATACCGTACAAATTTCTCAAGATAGTATATAGCAAAGAAAAAATGTCAGACAAATAGTTAGGTGGTTCTGTATAAAGAATATTCTGCATGGGGAACATTCTGTATGCGGGGAATATTCTGCATAGATGGATAAGGCTTCTGGGCCCCGTGGAGAACCACAAAATACATGGTTTTCCTCTCAGAACTGTCAAGGATTTACCACAGGACCGGCCAAATGATACACGCACCCTGAGATCCAACTATTATTATCAAATTATTTTTGTAAAAGTGTTAAAATATTTGTCAAATATTTTAATAAAATATATTGAGGGGAATAAATAAAAATGCAAATGACTATAAGAGTGAGAAAATAATTGCAGTGTAAAAAAATGTATACATGTAATTTATTAATTTTGGCATTTCACAGCTGAGTAATTTAATTGACTTCTTGCAGAAAGGGTTAAGTAGCGAGATTCTATTATTTCTATTATTAGAGAAGGAACTTTTTTGAGAATTTAAAATATGTAAAATATTTTTCGAGATTCTATTTTCTGCTACAATCGCTTTGAATGGAGTCGTCCCTGTTTTCACACCCTTTTCATGTGTGTCCCCTACAGTCCACATATGTGACAGGCTTCATCCGAGACTTGATATTCGAACATAAAAATCAGCTTTGTTTCGACATGAAATCAGAAACAGAAAGGAAGAAATAAATCTTTTAACGCTGTTCCATATATTTATAGCGAAAAAATGTCTGCAAAAAATATATAAGCAAATTTCTATAGATCAAGTAAATAATCAAATCCCTCAAATTACTTCAAATTACACAAAATAAATAGTCAAATTCCTTAAAACTACTTTATAATCCCATAAAATCTCATAATTCTTATGGTTACTGATCTGTAAATATACGAATACATATAGATTAAATATTAATTATTCAAATAATATTCACTAATCTTAGGTGTATATTTTAAAATATTTTTTTGCTTCACTAATAACTTACTTTTCACATCAAAATAAGTATTTTTATCACTTTAAATTATTTTATATCTTTATACAAGCCTTTTATTAGTAACTAGCAGACCATTATTAGATTTCCTTTTTCTTTTTACAACTTGAAGTCACTCCAAAGTCAATCATATTTGAAAACTACAATGTATGCGAGATTTTTTAGACATTTTTAGAGAGAAGCCACTTGTTTAGAGAAGAATTTCAAGAGATACCTTTAGAAATTTTAAGGGAATTTGATGATTTTTAAGTGATTCTTACGAAATTTAAAAAAGTTTTAGGATTTTTGAAGATTTTTGTAAAATTTTAAGAGACTAGCAAATCAACATGTGCGTTATTATTTTGTTTTCCTTGTTACAATTTCAAGTCATTTAGAAACCAATCAAGTTTACAACAAAAATGTATGCGAGATTTTCGAGAATTTGAGATTTCGAGAATCTGAATAAAACTTGCAAGAATGTAATTAGTCCGTTTAAATTAAATTCTATTATAATACTGTGCTGGGCAAGGCACACATTACCTGTTACTGAAGGTGCTAAATGAGATCAAGCTGGCTTACAGGCGCACCAGTGGTTAGGGTAAGGTTCACGGTCAAAGCGAGGGTGCAGGTGGCATTGGCAAATGGCAAAGAAAGGGGAAGGGACTCGTGTCGAGAGTACACACATACACACACAGATACACACACAGATTTTCACGTCATGCTATTCAGTAACGACAATTCTTATAAGAATGGCTCTTCTAGATCAAACGATTCATATTATTCACAATAGTTATTATTACAACTATTTCTAGTCAAATCTCGGAAGCTGTAACAATGGGTTTCATCATCTACGTGACGTCCACTCTCTCATTTCATTACACGCATTCCGTACAATTTCGTCACGCTTGCCAGTCGAATATTGTGACTATAGATTCCTAAGTGGCGTATGACGAGTCCTTTTCAATCAGTATTTTTGTCCTTTCTATACTTCAGGATAAAAATAATTGAAATTTTAAATCTTTTCGCTACCAGATCAGAATAATGTTTGTTTTCTATATCAGAGAGTTTGGAATTCCAAATATCAGTCATCATAATCGTCACCTATTCACCTTTCTTTGTTTGATCTGTTTTAGTAGTTTTACTTTGTTCACCTCCCGTGTAAAAAGGAACATTTATTTTTTGCATAAAAATGATTATATCAAAATTATATACTTTTAAATCAATTTCCTTGGTGTAATAAATCATTACAGCATGTCTAATTTTCGTAGAATCAATTTTACCTATTATAAAAAATTGTCCAATCGAATATCTTGGTTTTTATATTCAGTTGCACTTCCTGTTTTTGTCATCTAGGTCCAATCAAAGTTAGTATTGTTTGTTGCCCTATAGTTTGACAAAGGGATTCTAGAAAAGAGTTCTGATTTTAATTTAGGTAAGAGACAAGATTGGGAGGAGAGGAGATATGGAGTATCAGCGATGGTAAAATTACAATTTCTTTCTATAGATATGAGGTTTGTTACGCAGTGGTTTGCAGAATTAGTTTGATAACAGATCTTAGGAAATCGTAAATTGGGTCTATTAAAGTATGCGTCATCGCAAGTTTTATGTGACACTAGTTCGGAGGTCGAGTGATTAATGAGTTTCATAATTACCAAATCTTATGTGATTAGGGAAAGTTAATATTCTATGTGATGCTTATATAACATATATTCATTTATTCATATATAAGAGTATTTTCAATGTATTTACAGATAAATAACTAATTATAATTAGCGACCTTGAAATATGCTATGAAAAGGTGACATATTTAGTAAGAATATAATAATTAATAATAGCAGTTTATACATAAATATATCTCTGTATTAAACATATGTATTACTACCGTAAATATTCATATATAAGATATAAATGCATAATTTAAGGAGAAAATTTTTTCCGTACTTATATAACTAGTTCATCCAGACAATAAAAAATAAGTGAAATTGAAACTGCCTCGCCGTAGCAGATGTTACCCATGTCCTCAATCCAGTAAACCTCTGATTTATTTTCGATATCGCGAAGGTGTTCAACAGTCAGGTTAAACAGCGTGTTCGAAGCGTATCAACGATCAGGAACTGAATGTTGTGACGTCGAGTGCGGAATTTGGTAATGCCGATGGCAGATACGGCGGGAATTAATTAACTAAGTGTCTCTGGACCGAAGTGACGGCTATACAGTTTATATGTAGGTAACATACCAGTAGTTGACTTTAATGGTTGTGCTTAAGGGATGAGATGGACGAACGGGTCATTTCGCGAGGACATTTATAAATGACATACCAGCGCCGCAACACTATAACTGCTTCACTACGAACGGCCCTTCTACCTATTCTGTAGAGAGCAAGAGAGAGGGAGAGAGAGAGAGAGAGAGAGAGAGAGAGAGAGAGAGAGAGAGAGAGAGAGAGAGAGAGAGAGAATACGACAAGGGGTGGATCAGGATCAGGGGTAGGTGGGAGACTCTGAGGATAGTGGTTTCAAACACCTATATGTATACGCATACACGCGTAGAAATACTACCATGCACATTCGGGGGTTGCTTGGTAATGGCTTCGGTTTATTAATGACCGGTCAGCTGGGTTAGCAACCGACGTGTATTCCATGTGAGACTGTACTTCTGTGCACATCCGTATATCTGTATGTATACACTTTCCAACACAGGTACCGCGCTCTATAATTTGCAAGTACATGTGCCAAGATTAATTACTTAATTCATATTATGTACAAACTTTTGTATAAAGCGATTATTTCTGCTAAATTTATGTGAAAAAACAACATTTTTCAAGAGAATCTTGGTCTCTATTTTAAGAAAAATAATTATTAATACATAATCCCCTAATGGCGTAGGATGCAAAGTCCCTCAAACTTGTAAACTTATCCGAAATCTCTAAAAAAAATTTAAAAGTATACAAAATTTATAATAATAATTAGGCCCGCGTAAAAAATTTTACGTAGGTCTACGAAACAATTCTCTATGACGAAGCTCAGTGTTCATGAAATTATCACAATTGAAATGCACCATAGAATTTTTTCAGTGTGCAACGTTTTCATCCACTTTTGGATACAAATTTGACACCTTAGTGTGAGTGCACTCGAATAATAATATATGTAATAATAATAATAATAATAATAATAATAATAATAAATAATAATAAATATTGAGTGGTTCTCAGAGTTGATGATTTCTTGCCATTAGATATATATATATTTCAGAAATGAAAAACGTGTGAAGATTACAGTTACTTTTTGCCGAAGTATATAGTCACACATATATAAGGCCTGGTTGTGAGGGTGCTTGGTGTTGGGCGCCAGCAGGATTCTTTTGCCCTATGTGATTAATGATTATGAGCGAGGTATATTAGATCTTCGGTCCGTAACTTTTGCGAACATGAAAGCTATACCCACAGTCCCTTTACCGCCGCAAATTACCTCCGAGCTCTTAATTGTATCATGACAAATGGCATTTTTATTACATGCCACTTGTTATTTTTACACCCCAGAAGGTTAAAAAATTGTTCTACATGATGCACGATACGGTGAGTAGTGATACATGTCCATTCAATTGTCCAGTCAAGAAATGTTCGTGATCAATGGAAATCAATCTGTATTTTTCAAATGTCAAATTTTCTGGGCCGAGATGTTCGTATCTTCATTCCTTTCATTTTTAAAACAAATATAGTGTTGAAAAAATTTCTTTCGATTTGATCACAATAAAGTGATTATTTCTAATTTAATATGAAAAAACATTTTTTTTAAATCTCGATCTCTGTTTGAAGGAAAATAATTATTAATACATAATCCCCCAATGGCGTAGAATGCAAACTCCTCCAAACTTGTAAACGTATCCGAAATCTCCAGAAAATTTTTTAAAAGTATACAAAATTGCTCGCAATCTTTCTAATCTCGAAAAATCCGTGATTCTTGTCGGTTTCTCGGATCAATCGCTCGATACGCATCATTAAAAGTGATGAGAATCTTTTTGAGTCAAGTTTTGAGTTTTCCTAATAGGTTCTTGAATCTGCCTTTAAAACAAGAAAGTTAAAAAGCAAGAGTTTCTCAGGAGCAAATAAAATATAAGAAGTATTTCCCTTTACCGGAATTTTATGGATTAATCGACAAGCAGGTTGAAATTCATTTAACGAGATAGCGGCTGATCAGAGTCGCAAGATCAGAAACTCGCTCATTTAGGGAGACAGCAAGGAAGGAAGCAGAAGATTGCATACTAAAGCAGCATGAAACAAAAAAAAGGAAGAAAAATACATATACATATACATATACAATATAGAAGACATACACGGTCACAACTTCACGCATCCCCTTTTCCGACTGAATCCAATCCCGGAGATTTCTATCTAACGATAATAATGACATCGCAACGAGAATTTAAGATGAATAACCTTGCATTGTGATGGCACAATGACACGATGGCTGTTTGCGAACGAAGCCCTACCGTTATGCCGTCTCTCTGCGTCCCGCATATCAATCGCTTGGCTCTCCAGCGTTTACGAGTTCGTCTTTAACGATTCCCCCGAAAAGCTCATCGATTATTTGCATAAACTTGTATGTACATTTGGATTTAACAAATGTACTCTCCTTATTAAGAAATAGCAAAAATTTACCCGGCACTGCTCGGGCATTTATTTGATTTAAAAAAATGTTAGAGGTTCGAGATTTTAAAGAGATTTCAAGATATTTTAAGTCATTTTAATAAATATAAAGAATTTTAAAGAGATTTACAGAGGATTGTAAGGAATTCCAAGGGATTTTAAGCTTTTAAGGACACTGGACCCTAGTGTTAAGCTCCAAATATCTTCTTTCTCCATTTTACTGAACGAACATTATAAATAAATATTTTCTCGTTCAGTAGCGCTAATCTTTTTTCAAATATAAGACTGCATACAGAGCGAAAAAATATTTAATTTCGATACTTTTTGCATAAAGCAAAGAATTTAAAATTTAACTTCAAAATTGAACAAATGTTCAATTTTTCAGTTTTCATTTTTCGTAAAAAATATTAGAATTATATATTTCCTCACTCTGTACGCATAATTCTAGTTAAAAATTGAGTTTTCACAAGAATTCACGAATCATTATATTACCTATTAAAGGATTTCAAGACTCTTATAGTCATTTTTAAGATTATGAAGGATGTTTAGAAAATTCAATGTATTTCAAAGGATTTTAAGTGATTTTAAATAAATCTAAGCGATTTCGAAATATTTCAATCGTTTTTCGAGACATGTAGTATGATTTTAAAGGATTTCGAAAGCTTTTAAGAGATTTCCAGAAAGTTAACAGGATGTTAAGGAATTTTATTTGATTTTAAGGAATTTCAATGGATTTTTAAAAGAGTTTGAAATAGCACAAGATTGCACAAGATTTTACAAATTCTTAAAGGATTTCAAGAGATTTATAGTAATTTTTATAAACTACAGAATTAAAAAAAATGCAAGTGATTTCAATGAGAGACTTTTAAAACGATTTAAAAAACATTAACGGGAATTTAAGGGTTTTCCAGCGATTTCAAGACTCATAGAATAATTTAAAAAGATGTCAAAGTATTTAGGTAATTTCCAGAAAATAAGATCGAATTTCATTTTTAGGAATTTAAAGGAATTTCTAAATATATTTTAAGTGATTTAAAAGTGTTCAAAAAAAATTTAACATTCAAGGTATTTTAATATAGTTCAAACTAGTCTAATGAATTTTAAAAGATTTTTAATGCTTTCAAGGAATT
Source organism: Synergus umbraculus (assembly GCA_900474325.1). Classification (NCBI taxonomy): domain Eukaryota; kingdom Metazoa; phylum Arthropoda; class Insecta; order Hymenoptera; family Cynipidae; genus Synergus; species Synergus umbraculus. The sequence goes on from UCOK01012145.1 coordinate 19,156, forward strand.
ACTAAAAATCGTAGATGATTTTTAAGTTTTTTCTAACACTGCCCGTGCAGAAATCTTGATGTGGGCCTAGTAGGGTTCTGGTCAGTTTCCCCTACTTCTGGTGTGGTTCTGGTCAGTAAAACTGGTTAGAACCCGACAAGGGTGTAACGATTGGACTCGCCAATACCCTATATAGGGGAAACTA
>UCOK01012149.1:0-14126 GCA_900474325.1 Synergus umbraculus
AAGTGTGTACGGATTGAAATCAGATTAATTCGGACTGAAATTTTTGTTGGTTACGGATTGAAAAGGATTGAAACTTTGTTCGGATTCATTCGGATTGAAAAGGATAGAAAATAAGTTCGGATTGGTTTCGGATTCATTCGGATTAGAAAGGATTGAAAGTAGTTTGGATTGATTTCGGATTAAATCGGATTGAGGGCACGGATTGAAAAGGATTGAGCGGCAACTTCAGTTTAGAACTACGGATAGAAAAGGATTAAAATTCGTTCGGATTGATTTCGGATTTATTCGGATTGGGATAACGGATTGAAAAGTTTGTATGGATTAAAATCGGATTAATTCGGACTGAACTTTTTGTTGGTTACGGATTGAAAAGGATTGAAACTTTGTCGGATTAGAATCGGATTCATTCGGTTTAAAGTCAGATTCATTCGAATTCAACTTTGTAGAGACTGACGGATTGGAAAGGATTTAGAAGGATTAAAAAATCTTTTTTGATGAGGCTCGGATTCAAACGGATTGACCGTTCGGATTGAAATGTGAGATCGGTTTAGTTTCGGATTCAATCGCATTAGACGCACGGATTGAAAAGTGTGTTCGGATTCATTTGGATTGGAAGTACGGAATAAAAAGTGTATTCGGATAGATTTCGGATTCATTCGGATTAGGGGCCACGGATTAAAAATAATTAAAAGGTAAGTTTCGGATTCATTCGGATTGAATTTGGAGTTGAGACACAGATTAAAAAGGATTAAAAAGGATTAAAAACATCCTTCGGATTAGATCGGAATGAATTTCAATCCGAACCTTCCGACAGGGCTATCAAGCGAGAGGAGAACAGCCGGAATAAAAAAAAATACAAGAAAAACAAGAAATAACAAAAAATATATTAGCACTAAATATATTATTCTAAAGCAAGTGATGAATTTGTCTTAATTTGACGAATTTATTGTAATATAGATAGTAGAAGTTTTTATTATATTGTACATGAAAAATGATTAAGAATGTCGATCTAACGGACGAGGGAAAAATCTTTTCGTCTTGTTTCGACACTTTTCGACTGGGCCGTGAGATTTGAATACGAGACTGCCAGAAATATCAGTGAAGCGATCTGCCTGGAGGATATCGAGATTTGAGATAAGTTTTAGGTCCATGCGTGACGCTGTCATAAAGAACATGAGATCTCAACTGAAATTATATGAACACCATCCATCCGTCGACTTGTCCGTGTTGCTCAGCGGGCGCCATCACCAGTTCTGCACCCTCTCATCTGACAAAAAAGTTGCTTTCTCCTTCGAAAATGTTCGACAATAAATAATTTTTCGACAAGTGCTGGTTGAAGTTTACATCAGGTCGAGATTATTAATTACACATATATTCTGTATAACTCTTCAGAAACGGCTTTCTTAACTATTATAAATACTACACTGAGAAACTCTATATTAGAAAAATTACTAATATCGATAGCAAGTAGGGGCAAAATCCCAAAATTGAGACATTTTAATACAGAAAATAATAAATTTTACTATTTAAATAGGAAAAATTACTATTGAAATAGTAAAATTTATTATTTTCTGTATTAAAATGTCTCAATTTTGGGATTTTGACCCTACTTGCTATCGATATTAGTAATTTTTCTAACACAGAATTTCTCAGTGTACTATTTTCAAAAATATTATATATTATATTATTATATTACATAGATTAAGTTTATTTTTATTTGGGTTTGAAAAAGATTCTAGAAAAAATATATTTAATTGTGGATTAATTAATTAAATAACTGATTGAACATTAAATTAAACATTTTCATTGTTTTTTAAAAAATACTAGCAGATTAACACGCGTGCTAGGCGCACGATTATTCATTAAATTTATTATAACTTCAAATTATTCATAAAGCATAATGAAATTTCGCTGATTAAAATTTAGAGAGTTTGAAGGAATTTCAAGAGATTTATAGGGATTTTAATGGATTCTGACAAGTTTTAGGTGATTTTTACGGGGTTTTAAGTATTTTTAGGATGTTAAAAAGATTTCGTAGAATTTTAAGGGATTTTGGGATATTTCGCGGAATTTTAACGGAATTCACGACATTCTATGAGTTGTTTTTAAAGATAAGGAATTTTAAGGGATTTCAAAAGGTTTCAGAGCATTTTCAGGGACTTTAACGAACTTTAAATGTGATAAAATTTTCAGGAATTTTAAAAGAAATCTAGGGATGGAATTTTCAAGAATTTTGTGAAATATGAGATTTATAATAATTTTAAAGGATTTTCTGATTTTTCAAAGATTTTATAGAATTTTAAGAATTTCATGGAATTTAATTATCTTTTTAATTATTTTTAATGGAGTTTAAAGGTCGTAAAGGGACTTTAAATTAAAAGAGTTTGTGAGAATTTTAAAGGATTTCATGGAATTTGATCAGATTTCTAATAGTTTTAACGAATTGTAAACATATAAAAGGATTTAAATGTTACCGTAAAATTTCAAGAATTTTTTAAAGTTTGTCAGGGAATTTTATGAAGTGATTTCAAAAGATTTTTACGATTTTTAAAAGATTTAGTTGAATTTAAAAGGATTTCAAAGGCTGTACATTTTTTAAAGGCTTTCAAGAAATTAGTCGATTTTTAAAATTGTGGAATTTTTATAGATTTGAAGAATTTTTATGAGAATTCTAATAATTTTAAAGGATTTCAAAATATTTTGCAAATTTGTTGAAAATTTTGTAGAATTTTTAAGGACTTCATGGAATTTGGCAGGATTTCTAATGATTTACAGGGATTTTAAATGCTAAGGAATTTCAAGACGTTTCTAGGAATTTTTAGAGATTTTCATGAATTTTAAATGTTGTGATATGATTTCTAGGAATTTTAAAAGGAGTCAAGCGATGGAATTTTTAAGAATTTTGTGAAATATGAGATTTCTAATAATTTTAAAGGATTTTCTGATTTTTCAAAGATTTTATAGAATTTTAAGAATTTCATGGAATTTAATTAGGTTTCTAATAATTTTAATGGATTTTAAAGGACGTAAAGGGGTTTTACATTTTATCATAGATTTTAAAGAATTTCAAGAAGTTTCTGAAAATGTTAAGAGGTTTTCACGAATTTTAAGGAATTTTTATGACTTAAAATATTTTATGGGATGTGAAGGATTTTACAATTTGTCAGGAAATTTATTCAGAGATTTTAAAAGATTTTGTAGAATTTAAAAGGATTTCGAAAGTTGTAAAAATGTACCTAAGGGATTTTTTGAGATTTTCCTAATTTTTAAAAGTTATTTTTATAGTTTTTAGGAATTTTTAGAGATTTTTGCGAATTTTATCTTTGATTGTGAGATTTATGATTTTATTGGTTTTTGTGGATTTTTAAGGGATTTCCAGACTATTCACTCTATTTTCAGAAATTTTATGAGTTATTGGGATTTTATAGAAATTAAAAGAATCTAAAAACCTAAAGAAAATTTTATTGGATTTTCAGTTTTAAATAATTTCAAAGGATTTTACTAAATTCATAGGGGATTTTCGGAATTTTACGAGATTTCATGGGATTCTGAGTAATTTTAAAAGATTTAACGATATGATATGAAATTTTAAGTGATTTTAGAAACTGTTAAGGGATGTGAATAACTTTTTAGGATTGTTGAAAATTCTGAAATTTTCTAAATTTATAATAAATGATAATGTACCGTTTTTGGGTAATTTCGAGGGTAATTTAAAAAGGCCACATTTTAAACTTCCTAAAAGTTCTTTATAAAATTTCTACACATTGCAAAATTTTAATTGAATTTTCGTCAATTAAATTATTTTGTCCACGCAAGGTAGAAATAGAACACAGAATAATGAAATCGTATTATAAATTATAATTTTCAAGTAAAATGTTTGTTATGTGAATATGAAAGATATTCATTTCTTCCGCATATATATATATATATAAAGGAATCTATTCTACATATAAAGGAATCCGCCTGAAAATTAATAACCCCGTAAACGCGCGAATAACTTGAAAGTAATAAACTTAATTCCAAGCTTAATGATTCAATCTACATTAACTTCATAAAAAAAATATCTATTTACGATATCTTTTACTAATGCAAAAGATAGCAATTAGTGAATATTAAAGATCGAATATTGCCTCTTCGAAATTTTAAATCCTTGGGAGAAAATTGTTAATAAATGAGAGAAAATCTTCCCTCCTGGATTAATGCTGGTCAATTCAGTATTTACGAGGATCGAGCATAATCTTCCTGGGAGTGGCGTATAAATTCCGAATCTAATAAATACCGCAGATACCAAATATAATGACCTGAAAGTGTTTATATGGGCAAAGGAAGTAATTCAAGTAATAATATTCGATACGAGGCTCTACTTTGTATCCAATATAATCGCCACATTCAAGTATGCGGAGCATTAGCCGAGGACAAAACGAACGAGGGTCCACTGGGAAATGGGGTGTCGGATGACCCAAACAATATTGCCACTATTTGCCAAGTCACACCATAGAAACTAGACAGAGTCAACCCCATATTTGTCAGAGGGGCATGGCACCAGCGATTTCTGATGCTAACGTCTTTCAATTAAACTACATGCTCTCCTTAGTGTGAAATTATTGAGTGATTAATCATTTGAAAAAGTCAACATCATTTTATAAAAACGATTTCATGGATTTTACCCCTTCATTTTCGTGATTTAGATAAATTATATTAGTTATTTTTATTTATAATATAGCCAAGAATAATTTATAATATACTAGCAGACCAACATTTTATTTTTATTTTTACAACTTGAAGTCACTCAAAGTCAATCAGATTTGAAACTAGAATTTTAAGGGAATTTTAATGGATTCTGACAACTTTTAGGTGATTTTTACGGGTTTTTAAATATTTTTAGGATTTGAAAAAGATTTTGTAGAATTTTAAGGGATTTTGGGAAGTCTAGGAATGGAATTTTCAAGAATTTTGTGAAATATGAGATTTATAATAATTTTAAAGGATTTTATAATTTTTGAAAGATTTTATAGAATTTTAAGAATTTCATGGAATTTGATCAGATTTCTAATAGTTTTAACGAATTGTAAAGATATAAAAGGATTTAAATGTTACCGTAAGATTTCAAGAATTTTTTAAAGTTTGTCAGGGAATTTTATGATGTAATTTCAAAAGATTTTTACGATTTTTAAGTCAATCAGATTTGAAACTATAATGTATGAGAGATTTTTGAGGGATTTTGAGAGAGATGACTTTCAAGAGGTTTTTAAGTATTTTAAGGGAATTTTAAGATTTTTGAAACATTTTTAAGAATTTAATGGGATTTTGATGATTTTGAATTTATTTTTTACGAAATTTAAAAGAATTGTGGGATATTAAAAATATTTCGTGAAAGTTTAAAGGATTTCAAGATTTTTCATGAAAATTTAAAGGAATTCATGCAATTTTAAGAATTCCAAAGGATTTTAAGGGATTATAAATTTTTTTGAATTTCTGAGGAATTTAAGAGGTTTCAAAGAATTTTAAGAGATTTATAATATTTTAACTAATTTTAAGAGATTTTTCTTATCTTTAAAAGCTCTTGTAACATTTTTAAGGATTTCATGGAATCTGATGAGATTTGTAATACTTTTGACGGACTTTAAGGGATATAAAGGGATTTTAAATGCTACTGTAAAATTTCAAGAATTTTAAGAGATTGTAAACTTTTCCAGCAAATTTTATAGAGGAATTTTAAAAAAAAATTTTATTTTTAAAAGATCTAGTAGAATTGAAAAGGATTTCAAAAGCTATACATTTTTTAAGGGCTTGCAAGATATTTTTTGATTTTTAAAAGGTATTGTGGAATTTTTGTAGATTTGATGGAATTTTAAGACATTTCTAATAATTTAAAAAGATTTCAAGAGATTTTTCTGACTTTTAAAATTTTGTAGAATTTTTAAGGATTTTAGGATATTTCATGAAATTTTAAAGGAATTTATGCAACTTTAAGAGACTTTTAAGAATTCTTAGCGATTTTAAAAAGGACTCTAAATGTTTTGAAATTTTTAAGAATTTTAAGAGGTGTTTAAGAATTTAAAAAGATTTCAACAAACTTAAACGATTTTTAAGGCTTTCATGAAATTTTAAGGAATTTCAAAAGGTTTGCAAGATTTGTATGGGGTTTTAAGGAATTTTAAATTTAACCTGGAATTCCAAGGAAATTTAAGATATTTTAAAAGACTTTTAAGAATTGCGAAGGATTTCGTGGAATTTTATGAGATTTTAATAATTTTAAGTGATTTCTAAAGATTTTTCTGATCTTTAAAAGAGTTTGTGAGAATTTTAAAGGATTTCAAGAAATTTGATTAGATTTATAATATTTTTAACGAATTTCAAAGATATAAAAGAATTGTTAAATGTTATTTAAATGTTACCGTAAATTTTCAAGAATTTTTTAAAGTTTGTCAGGGAAATTTAAGAAGAGATTTCAAAAGCTTTTTAAGATTTTTAAAAGATTTAGTTGAATTTAAAAGGATTTCAAAAGCTGTACATTTTTTAAGGGCTTTCAAGAAATTAGTCGATTTTTAAAATTGTGGAATTTTTATAGATTTGTAGAATTTTTATGAGATTTCTAATAATTTTAAAGGATTTCAAAATATTTTTCAAATTTGTTGAAGATTTTGTAGAATTTTTAAGGATTTAATGGAATTTGGCGAGATTTCTAATGATTTATAGGGATTTTAAATCTTCTCGTGAAATTACGAAAATTTTCTGATAATCTTTAAGGATTTTAAATATCATGTAATTGTTTTTTAAAAGACATCGCATCTTTAAGGATTTTATTAAATTTAATAAGATTTCTATAATAATTTTAAAGGATTTAAAGGATTTCAAGATATTTTTCTAATTTTGAAAATATTTTATAGGATTTAAAAGAATTTAAAGCTTGTCAGAAAAATTTTATTGAAGGATTTCAGAGGATTTTTATTGTTTTTTTTTTTAAACAGATTTTGTAGAATTGACAAGGATTTCGATTGTTTTCATAAAATTCTAAGAGTTTTTACGAGATTTTTCGAACTTTTAAAAGATTTTGTAGAATTTTTAAGGATTTCATGGAATTTGATAAAATTTGTAATGATTTTAAAAGATTTTAAATGGTAAGAAACTTCAAGAGATATCTAGTAATTTTGAAAGATTTCTACAAATTTTAACATGGATTTCAAGAGATTAATTATGAAATTAAAAACTAATTTGTTAGAAATTTGTTTGTGATGTGTACAAAAATTACAATTGTTATAAAACAATGAAGTTGAGGACTGAAGAATATACCGAAAATCTAGAATTCTAGAGAGTTATGAATATGTCGACTAGAGTAACTTAATATCAAAGAGCATTCAGTTACCTTTCAAGGAGGGAGAGACTCTCCTCTGAAGTCACCGACAAAGCAAAGATATTCAAGAACTTCGGAATAACTCATAATGAAACAATAACGCAAACGTTCCTCGTTATGATTTCAAACGTTTTGCCTCGAATATATATTCCTTTGATTCTTTCTCCAAAAATAAACAAACAATCTATGAAGATAACAAAGGAATGAAAACAGAGCACACTTGTATTATTAAACTACCGAACAATTTACAAATAAATAATAAATGTGTGAATCAGAATAGACTACATACAGAAAATGTTATTATTTCCTTCCTTATTATTTCCTTATCCTTATCTCTATCTTCAGCCTTATCAGAATGACTATTATCAATTAATAGGCTCTTATCAATTATCCCCTCCAAAGCAATTCAGTATACCAAACTTTAATTAAAATAATTCTCCCCACAATCAATTATCCTGAATTTCAATCCCCAAAGGGATTGAATAATAAAAAGGGATAATAAAAATTATTATTAAACACTTAGGAGTGGTTTCAGAAAATTAAAAATAATAATAAGGTGAAAAATGATGATAAGGGTGACTTACTTTTATAATTTTTAGGTAAAACAGAAGAGAGTATTATCGATGTTTAAATGAAGACAAAAAGCAGTTAGCAGTGGCAATCTCCTCTGGTATTATAGAGATTCAAGAGATCAATGTAGGTGGATGTTACGACCACTCCCTCCACAATTCTAACTGACCAATCGAGACCCTCTGGCCATCCCCGGTCAGCTTTCGTATTTCTGTCCTTCTCTTTTCTCTTCAGCTTCTAGTGGAATTATACGTGACGTCACTGACCGACGCCATTTTCGAGGCGCGTGCCACAATACGTGGACGCTGTTTGCACACTGAAATTCCACCCCCGAGGAATTTCCAGCTGAGAGGCTGATTTGCTCAAAAAGTCGAGAACTCATGAAATTTAGATATTTGAATCAATGAATCTTTGCTGATTGGAATTTAGCGAGGAAAAAGTTGTAAAATTGTTAAATAATAAAGGAATAATAACATTAGTTTAGTGTTTTGCAATATCGAATAAAAAACATCGATGTTTGATATCGATGTAGTATTGTAAAAAAAAAAAAAAAGAAACCATCGATGTTTCGATATATCGGGTCATTTTTAAGAAACATTGATGCATCGAAAAAAATATCGACGATTTAAAAATGAATCATTACTGATTCTCTTAAATTTAGTTGAATATTTCATTACTTAAGAGAATCAATGATCCACTTTTAACAATTATTTTCAATATAATTATTACTATATTATTATAAATTCTATTCTTTGAATAGAATTTATTATAGAAATGCTACAATTTCATGCACGTCTGACATTATGTTGACATAGTCTACTTTTTAAGTAGTATCGTACTTTTACTAACAGCCTTATCAAATTTAAAATGTCAATCAAAGATTGATTAATATTTGATTGATGATTAATATTTTTTTTTTAGTAACTACTGAAAAAAATTCCTACTCAGGCAATTTTAAGAGACTTTTAAGAATTTTAAAGGATTTTATGGAATTCTATGTGTTTTGAAATTTTTAGGAATTTTAAGAGGTTTTTAAGAATTTTAAAAGATTTTAATTGTAAAAGAATTTAAGCAATTTTTAAGGTTTTTAAGGTTTTTGTGGAATTTTAAGGGATTTCACAAGGTTTGCAAGAGTTTTATGGGGTTTTAATGAATTTTAAATTTTACTATAGTACTTTATATAAGATACTTTACCATAAAAGCAAATTAGTTATACCAATTATACATTCATAATAATAAATATTTTTAGTACATAAGAGTCAATAAAAAAAATCCGTTAAAATTATTAAAAATCTTATCAAATTCCATGGAATCCTTTGAAATTTTCCCAAAATCTTTTAATGTTCAGAAAAATCTTTAGAAATCAATTATAAAATTAGAAATCTCATAAAATTCCATGAAATCTCTCCTAATTCTGAGAAGTCTTTTAAAATATCTTAAATTTCCTTGGAATTCCGGGTAAAATTTAAAATTCCTTAAAGCCCATAAAACTCTTGCAAACCTTTTAAAATTCCTTAAAATTTCACGAAAACCTTAATAATTTCTTAAATTCTTTTACAATTCTTAAAAACCTCTTAAAATTGCCTGAATCCCTTTAAAATTACACAAAACACCTTAAAATCAACACCAAAATCCCAGAATTTATTTAAACTTTATAAATGATTAATATCTTTTTTTTAGTAACTAGTAAAAAAAAATTCCTACTCTTTTATTGGCTGAAGTTTCAGACGTCTAGTCTAACGACTTTTTTTTAGATTTAATGGAATAAAAATATCAACAATAAAAATTTTCCAGCGTTTTCAAAATCTGAAATTTGTATTTATTTACAAGCAGAAATTTATCTGGCCTTGCTTGGGATTTTAAAAGATTTCATATATTTTAAAGGGATTTCAAGAAATTTTATAAAATTTGAAAAATTATAAAAGAATTTTACGAGATTTATAGTAATTTTGAAGAATTTCGAAGGATAAAAAGATTAAAGGATTTTAAAAAATGTTCAGAGATGCTATAAGAGATTTTGATTGGTTTTGGGGATTAAAAGGAATTTTTATAAGAGTTGAAAATATAGTTATCAGAAGAATTTTCAGAGATTTTACAAGATTTAAAGAAATTTAAGGAGATTTTTGAAAGATATTTTAAAACTGTTTTCGAAAATTTTAAATTAAATTTTCTTTTAAATTTTTATCTTATAATTTGAACATTTTTAAGAATGTATTTTAAATAAGTAGAAAATTTGGGTAAATTCCTTGAAATATTTTTGATTCTTTTTAAATCCTTAAAATATTGTAAATCCTGTAGAATCCCTACTAAATCCTTTAAATCATTTAAAATATCTTGAAATCGTTAAAAATATTTCAAAATCCCTTGAAATTTACTCAAATTCCCTATAAACCCTTGAAATCTAGTGAAATCGATAAAAATGTCTCTTATAAACTATTTTAAAAATTCGTAAAATTCTCTGAAATCAAATAAAATCCCTTCGAATTCTTTAACAATTTTTTAAATTCCAAGTGTTTTGATCACTTAAAATTCCTAAAATTCTTTAGAACTCTTTTTAAAATTCCACGCCCGTGTAGAAATTTCCCTATCTTTCCCCATTTAAAGTAAGGTTCTAGCGTGACCCAGACTAGAAGTTCTAGTCTAGAAAAAACTAATCAGGGCCCTGTCTGGCGCTAGTGGGAAATTCCTTACAAATTTTGAGCATTTCTACTTCAAATCGTTCCAAATGCATAACTATATACATTTATAATTAAAAATATATATCGCAGGGACCTGATTAGGGCCACAGCAGGGCCCTTTCTTTGATAGGGCTGTGGAAGGGCGATTCCCACAGGGCCCCTACTAGAACATCTATTCGGGGCCTAACTGAAAAAAGCGTTATGATCTAACTGGGGCCCCGTCTAGTTTTCCACATCAGGATCTGACTAAAAGAAAGGAAAACTAGTTAGGCCCCCACTAGACCCCTATCGAAATTTCTATACGGGCGAAATTCCTTAAAAAACTTTTAAAATCCCTTGAAATTTTGTAAAATCCCGAGCAACGTCATATAAACTTCTGCTAGTAAATAATAATAAAATAAAATGGTTTTGAGTACTTCTTTTTGATATTCCTAATCCAATAAATGTTTAAAAATATAAATTAAAAAAAATCGTCAGTCTAGACGTCTGAAATTTCAACCCAATGGTTTTTGTGATTGTTATTTGTTTTATATTATAGTTTAATTTGAAAAAAAGTATGTATTTAAAATCAATAATTAAAAATTACCGGAGCGATCAATTTCTTTGTCAACGTGCACCAAGTTCGGAAACCTAATTGATAGGATTCGCTCTGATGAACCCTTTGATTTTCTTCATGGCGGATGGTTGAGACCCCAATATAACGTGCGTATAGTCAAAGCAGATGAATTTACGAGTGAAGATGTTATACGTGTACGTATAGATATATTTTATACATATATAGTATGTATATGCACCACTCCGAAACATTGCAGAAGCGGAAGAAGATTAGCGAAATATATTGCTTCCGAACACGAAGGGCCGCCAATGGCAGAACAACACAACAAGATTGCTACCTAAACGGAGTTCCTAAATCAAAGCGAAATTCGTAATTCGCAAGATACACCTAACTCTTGACTATATAGTCGAGCGAACCAGATTCCGAGATATAGAGGCACCGCCATGAATGATATATGAAGGTCCCAGTCCGAAAAAGCAGACACCCCAGGTCCCCCGGGCCAGCCATCTTCTGGGCCACTTGCGCGGATTTCAATGCGATTATTTGCAACGATCTGACTGCGAGACTTTGCACGAGCCTCCACTGGTACGTCACGCGACGAAAAACTTGTCAGCCCTTTCGGGGAACTTATCGTATGTTTTGTCGTTCCTGCAAAACCCTGCTCGAGACGAGAGAAATGCGTTCGATCGCGTCAAGTGAAAATTTATTTCAATACGCAGTTAACTTCTTTGTTTTTACTGACGAGTAATTTCGATGAAAAAAAGCTGCATATTTCAATCGTCCATTTTTAATCGCGGTACGGACATTAGTCGAGTGTTAAAAGTGAATTATATTAGAAAAGAGTATCAATTTTTAAAGGTTTACTCTCTACTCTCTTAATCTGAATCAGCGAAATTTTGCTGATTCATCAGCGCATATTCGCTGATTGGAATTAGTGGTATACTTATCGCTGATTCAGATTAAGAGAGTAAAATTGAATCAGTAAAATTCCACTGATTTTCAGTGACACTAAGAATCAGTCAAAAGTCACTGAAATTTTCAGTCGTCTTCACTAAACTACTAAAAATTTCAGTGACTTTTCACTGATTTTCAGTAGATTTTTCACTGATTAAAATCGTGAGAAAAGAATCACTGAAAATCAGTGGAATTTGACTGGTAATCAGTTCAATTTCACTGATTCAAGTTTAGAGAGTAAGGGCATGTAATATACTTTACCATAAGAGCAAATAATTAGTTATACCAATTATACATTCATAATAATAAATATTTTTAGCTAATAAGAGTCATATCAATAAACCTTCATCTACCATGAGAGATTTCAAGGGATTTTTATAATTTTTAAACGATTTTGTAAAATTTTTAATGATTTCATGGAATTTAATGACTTTTCTACTGATTTTTTGAGATTTTTAATGTTAAAAAAATTCTAGAAGTTTCCAGGAATTTTTAGAGAGATTTCCACGAATAATTTGATTAATGATTTTGATTAATGATTTTGATTAATGAATTTGCTTAAATGATTAAATGATTAATTTGATTAAATTATTTTGAGTAATGATTTTGATTAATGATTGGTGAATTTTAAAGGATTTTCAAGAGTTTTCTAGGAATTTAAAAAAGTTTCAACGAATTTTAAAGAATTTATAAGGTTTTCGTGAAAATTTAAGAAATTTCAAAAGGTTTACCATTTTTTTCTTTTTTATTCCAATTTCAATTTCGTCTACATGAGACGAAGGTTTATTGACTCTTATTTACTAAAAATATTTATTATTATGAATGTATAATTGGTATAACTAATTTGCTCTTATATGGTAAAGTACCACATGCCCTTGACAGAATAGGAATTTTTTTCAGTAGTTACTCAAAAAAAAAAAAATATTAATCATTTATAAAGTTTAAATAAATACTGAGTTGTTGGTGTTGATTTTAAATTTTTGAAATTTTTGGTGTTTTTTAAAATTTTAAAGGAATTCATACAATTTTAAGAGACTTTTAAGAATTCTAAGGGATTTTATGGGATTCTACGTGTTTTGAAATTTTGAGGAATTGTAAGAGGTTTTCAAGAATTTAAAAATATTTCAACGAACTTGAGCGATTTTTAAGGTTTTAGTGAAATTTTAAGGAATTTTAAAAGGTTTGCAAGAGTTTTATGGGGTTTTAAGGAATTTTAAATTTTACCCGGAATTCCAAGGAAGTTTAAGATATTTTAAAAAACTTCTGTAAGAATTGCGAGGGATTTCATGGAATTTTATGATATTTCTAATAATTTTATGTGATTTCTAAAGATTTTTCTGTTCGTTAAAAGATTTTGGGAAAATTTTGAAGGATTCCATGGAATTTGATAAGATTTTTAATAATTTTAACGGATTTTAAAGATATATAGGGATTTTAAATGTTACCGTAAAATTTCAAGAATTTTTTAAAGTTAGGTATATCTTTAAAATCCGTTAAAATTATTTAAAATCTTATCAAGTTCCATGAAATCCTTTAAAATTTTCTCAAAATCTTTTAAAGATCAGAAAAATCTTTAGAAATAACTTAAGATTATTAGAAATCTCATATAAAATTCCATGAAATCCCTCGCAATTCTTAGAAGTCTTTTAAAATATCTCAAATTTCCTTGGAATTTCCGAAATATATAATTCACTCCTTTATAATATAAAATAAGGAAATAATAAGGAGGAAGTTTCACGTCTTTTCCATTTGTTGATAAATATGATGAGAGAAAATTTTCATAATTGCTCTCTAAACTTGAATCAGTGAAATTTTACTGATTACCAGTCAAATTCCACTGATTCAAGTTTAGAGAATATCAATTAGGTAAAAACTACTAATTCATAGTAGAAAAGTACTAATTCAGTTAGTAACGGTCGTTACTAATTGATTTAGTTATAACTAAATTAATTAATGAGCCTTACTACACTCGAATCTCCTAATAACGACGAAATCCTGACCAGACGCTTTCCCA
>UCOK01012155.1:0-26663 GCA_900474325.1 Synergus umbraculus
GTCGTATACACAGGTCCAGAATCTCTGGTGGTGGGAGGGACTCGCGTTTTGAACAGGATTAGAGCTTCGAAAAGTGGCCACCAAGTAATCAAGTATAGAGCGTGATGATCGAAAAGTGTATGGTTTGTTTATATGCGTCGACATGTAACCTCTTTCAGTTCCTGTTAAAATTGTTCAAATATATCAAAAAATAGATTAGAAAAAATCCTGATGCATTTTTTAACGGAAATAAATATATCTAATAACAGAATAAATGTATACGTCGTGATGTATACGACCGTGATCAGAACACACTTTTAGGTTAGTAAATAAACCATATACTTTTAGATCATCACGCTCTAGTCTTGTGGCCACTTTTGGAAGCTCAAATCCTGTTCAAAACGCGAGTCATCGCTCCAATGCCCCCACCACCAGAGATTCTGGACCAGTGTATACGACCGTGGGCCTGGAGCACAATCATGTACAGTAATGTTCAATGAAGCCTTCCACTCTTTTCGACGGTAAAAATGTCAACTCAACCCTGCTTTTCATAAGCTTCTAATGGAAAGAAGGGTTGGGTTGATATGATACAGTAACATGCAACGATGCCTTCCTCTGTTTTGTAACGACGCAACCTTGTTTTGCATTAAAATCTTATGGAAATCAGGGTTAGGTCGTTATAAAAAAGAGGAAGACATCGTTGCATGTTACTGTACAATCGATAACAGAGGAAGGCTTCATTGAACATTACTGTACTGTCCCGTGTCCCAGTATCCTAAGGATTGTTCTGTCCTTTTCTATCGTAGCTAGATAGAAAAGGACAGAACCATCCTTAGGACATTGGGACACGGGATAGTACATGATTTTGCTCAGGCTTAAAACGTCGGCGTAAGCACGTGTTGGCTTCCTGCTAGAGAAATTCTGCAATTGACTGTAATCTGGCACGCGATTCAAAATCAAATTGAATGGACCAATGGAAAAATTTTTCCATTCGGTAAGCCAAAACAATGCGCGCGCAGGCATCCCCGTTTGAGAGCACTGCCATGCAGGTGCAAAGTGCAAAGTGCAAAGTGCAAAATGAACAACCAATGACCGAGAATCTTTGAGAAGACAGAAATGTAAGTGTTGTGCAATTGGTTGTTCATTTTAAGTTTTGAGTTTTGCGCCCATATGGCACGACACCCTCAATATTAACGCTAAAATCTCACTTGATACCATTCCACATGTGTGGCGCTCCGACATCTGATTGATTTCTATTGGTGCGCAGTTTAAAATGCTAGAAAATATTATTTTACATTCGAGTCGCTCAAATGTCAAGTTCCAAAATCTCAAGTTCTACCAAAATTCAAATCATGTTTCTTTTAAATGTCAAGTTTATATTTTTCAAATTTCACTTGATAACCACTGCGCATGCTTTGCGTTCGGCATCTGATTGGTTGCTATTCGCGCGCAGTTTAAAATGCTAAAAAATGTTTTTTTATTGTTTATTACAAATAATGCATTTTAACTTATAAAAATGTCCATTAGATCGAAATTCACGAATCATAATAAAAAGAAAAATTTAGATGCCATTATTTATAATAGACGATAAAAATAATATTTATAGCATTTTAAACTGCGCGCGAATTGTAACCAATCAAGGGCCGAGTGCGACGCATGCGCAGATGAGTAAGGGGCACGAATTGGGAACACTGGTCCCATGTCGGCAGAAAACGTCGGCGTAAAGCAGAATCTCATGAGAGTGAAAGAGACAAACATACCTGCCTATCTCTGTCACTCTCATGAGTTTCTGCTTTATGCCGACATGGGACTATTATGGATTATGGTGCGTTTATACCTCTGTTCGACCGACCGGTGCAGGCAAAAAGTCATCGTCATATAGAAATGGACCGCAAGCCCTGTGGAGAATATGGAAATAGGCTTTAGAGAGAGAGAAAAAAAATGTGAGAGGAAAACCTGTCTCTTTCTACATAAAGCTTATTGCTAGAGATAAATCTCGACCATCTTGGATCAGATAATCCAGATAGATGAGGACCAATCAGCTTTACCTAGAAAGAGACAGGTTTTCCTCTCACGTTTTTTTCTCTCTCTAATGGCGCGTTCAGATTTCCCATCCGGGTGCACCTCAGGTACTGCGTCTTTTTCTTATGGCCAAAATACACGCTCGCCGAAGTGTCGAAACGTTTCCGCGTTTACATAAGAGTAAAAGAGATGGAGAGTACTTATTGTCCAATTTTTCATGCTCTATCTCTTTTACTCTTATGTAAACGCGGAAACGTTTCGACATTTCGGCGAGCGTGTATTTTGGCCATTACAAGTCGAAATTTCAATATGTTAGAAAAGGACGCAGTACCCGAGGTGCACCCGGGTGGGAAATCTGAACGCGCCTTAAAGCCTATTTCCATTTTCTCCACAGGGCTAGCGGTCCATTTCTATATGTCGAGGCAAAAAGTACATGAGAGTAATGGCCAAAATACACGCTCGCCGAAGTGTCGAAACATTTTCGTGTTTACATAAGAGTAAAAGAGATGGAGAGTACTTATTGTCCAATTTTTCATGCTCTATTTCTTTTACTCTTATGTAAACGCGGAAACGTTTCGACATTTCGGCGAGCGTGTATTTTGGTTATAAAGAAGAAAGAAAGTTCTTTTTGACCAATTTTTCATTCTCTATCTCTTTTACTCTCATATACAGTGTTCGTCATGTATGCCTTAACATTTATCACTAGGATTTTGCATTGAATGCGTAAAAAAATTTAGTGACAAATGTTAAGGCATACACAGGGTTGTGCACGTAATATACCTTAGGTAAATTACATGACGTTTATGACGTAATTCACGTACGTATATTACATCCTGAGTTTTTTACAAAATATAATATATGTTTACAAAATGGCGCCATAGCATCTGATCGGTTGTTATTAGCGCGCAAAATTCAAAAAGTGAGGTTATGTTTGATCTTTTCGGCTTTTCTGATGTCCGCCATCTTTTTTTACATTTATGACGTTTTTTACATGTTTTTGACGTATATTACATTTTTTACGTATAATACGTCAAAAACCTCAAGTTACGCGTAACTGACCAACACTGGGCATACATGACGAACACTGTACCTTCTGCCCAGGGTCGCACACGTAATATACCTTAGGTAAAATACATGAGTATTTTACGTAATTTACGTACGTATATTACGTTGAAAACATTAAATTCATGTGGAATGGGGGGTTTTCTACGTAAAATACGTAATTTACAAATGTAAAAAACCATAGTAATATACGTAAAAATCCTCAAGTTACGCGTAACCGCCGGACAGAGGTATAAACGCACCTTTAGAATCTTATGGAAATCAGGGTTGGTCGTCATGTTTACAATATAAAATAGATGAAGGCATCTTTGAACATACTTGTATATAAAGAAGCACGAAGTAACATAAGGAGTACGCACTCCGTAAACAGAAATGGTTCCGTGTTTTCCAACATTTTGAGAACTTTCTCGAACGCCCATATTTTAGCATCGCAAGCGCCCCTTGCGTGAAAAGCTAGTAAACATGAATATTGTCGTCTGCTATGCATGCACAACCCACAAAGCAAGCAAACTCACAAACTCAACCAAATAAAACAAGCTTGTAAACATACATGAGTACTAGCTTTTCACGCAAGGGGCGCTTGCAATGCTAAAATATGGGCGTTCTAGAAAGTTCTCAAAATGTGGGAAAACACGGGGCCAATTTTTCTCAGCGGCACCCATAGAGTGCGTACTCCTTATGTTACTTCGTGTAAAGAAGTTTGGTTTGGTGGTTCTTTTGGGTATGTATAGATTGGTTCATAGTTTCAGTTGGCCATAATCTCAATTGGCCAGAAAATCACTAAAGGCCTGATTACACGCTTTTAGGAAAATCTTTTTCTTCTCACTCTACCATGTGACTATCCCATAAGTTTGTCTCATTCGCACATTTTCCACACATTTTACCCGGAAAATGTGCGAGAATGAGACAAACTAAAAGCGGGTAATCCGGCCTTAAATTCGAAAACTCCGGTGTAGGTGGAAACTAGATGGCAATGCGCATTAGTCTTTACTTTAACAGTGTTCAGGGTTGCACGGTTACGCGTAACTCGGACTTTTATATGTATCATACGTATTTTACGTATTATACGTAAAAAATGTAATAAATGTATAAAAAGGCGGATTTAAAAGGAGTTTGGGGGGGAAAAGAGCATAACATAAACTCAATTATTCAAGAATTAGGTTATGTTTACTTTCTAAATATGAAACGCAGTCGCCATCTTGAAAACGTAAATTACATGTAAAAAACTAGAGACGTAAATTACGTCAAAAACCTCATGTAATTTACTTAAAATATATTACGTGTGCAACCCTGACAGTGTTATTAAAATTTAGTAACTTATGGTAACTTTTAGTGATTTTGTGGCCAATTGAAATTATGGCCAACTGAAACTATGGACCAATCTATACCTACCGTTCTTTTGACTGTGTGTCAGGACTCAGGTCTATGTGTGTGTGGGCGGGCGTGTGCGTTAGTTGCGTGTTCAATGTTCATTGAAGGTTTGAAGAAAGAGCGAGTAAGCAAGTGTAAGCATAGCAATCAAATAGCAAAATGATGACGTCAGAATACGTGTATATCGTATACATTTATCTTAAAAGATAAATTGGTGAAGAAAAAAAAAAACCCAGAATCAGTCAATCAGTATATAGAGAAGAGAAGCCAATTTGACATGCAGCAGCAGCAGCAGCGTTGCCAGCTAGTCGCCTAACTGAACCTTATAGTAGTATAGCTGTAATAAGCTAATAAGCCGAGGAGCGGCGGCGGCAAGCGTTTACACGTTTAATGCATCAGAGTACCAAGTTGTGTGTGGTTGGTGACTTGACTTGGGCGTGTGAAAGTTTCTGTCTCTCTCTGTATTATAAGAAAGGAACAGAAACCCTTTTGCTTTTAATTGATTTGAATGTGAAAAATGTGCCTTGAGCTGGTGCAGCAGCAACGATTCCGGTGGTGTGTAATCTATGGTCGTTTAAATTATTATGTTTGGTGGTGCTGAAAGGACAACGGCGTGATTACAGTGCTCATCATCATATACAAAAATGTTTCGCTGCATCCCAATTTTTAAAGGGTGTAACAGGCAGGTGGAATACGTTGACAAGCGTCACTGCTCTCTGCCAAGCGTCCCTGATGACATTCTTAGATATTCAAGAAGCCTAGAGGAGCTTCTACTTGATGCGAATCACATTCGTGACCTGCCCAAGGTAAATTACATACACCGATTCCACATTCGAATGGAATGCTACTCTCTACATTATCGAGTTAATAATCACAATTATTTTATTCAATAGTCAAGTTTTCTTAATCCTTTAACAGAGTTAGCCTTTCAGGATGACTGACCACATGTCAGGGAAATGCAAGGAAAAACAAATTTCTCAGGGAAATGCGAGTATCTCTTCGGAAAAATTGAAATTGACATTTATGCTATGCTCTATTTTTGTCGTATTACATGTATAGCTTTTGTAGTTTATTTAACAGATTTTAGAAACTTTCCAAGTATTATAAAGGATTTTCAGGTATTCTTTACGATTATCTGGCTTTCTATAACATTTCAAGATATTTTCAATAATTTGTAGGAATTTAAAAGGATTAAAAGAGATTTTTATGAAATTTAATATCATCATTTTTTAAGAAATTTCAAGGAAATTCAAAAGATTTTAATGAATTCTAATGTGCTCCTTATTGAATTATGTAAGTTTTTACGAGATTTTATGGTATTTTAAGGAAGAGATTTTCAAAAAAATTTTAAACATTTTTATGTATTCAATCCACTAAAGTATTTTAAGTATTTTTAAAGTATTTAAGTATTTTTAAAAATTTCAAGTTATTTTTGATTTTTAAAATATTTCGTGAAATTATAAACGATTTCATGGAATTTTAATAGATTAAAAAAAATTTATTAGATTTTAAGGGATTTTATGGTATGTTATATTTTTTAGTGGAATTTGAAGATGTTCATAAATATTTTAAAAGATTTTAAAACATTGTGTGTGATTTAAAGTTTTTTTGTAGAATTTAAAAATATTACAAGAGATTTTAAAAAGATCTTGTTTAATTTTGACTGATTACATGTAATTTTAAGAGATTTTTAGTGATGCTATTGATCATTGTTGAATTGTAGCCACCCGTCTTTCTTACAATAACAGGATTCAATATTTAAATTTCCCCAACATTTCTCTGACTTTCAGACAAATTTCCCTCATAGAAGAGTATTAAAAATACAAACAAATTTCCAATCATAATGCTATTGAATTTTTTTTTAATTTTGCATATCACTTTAAATCTTTTTGAAATTGAAAATTACTTTAAAACTCTTAAAATTCGTAAAAAAAACCTCTAAAACATCCTGCATCCTTGGAAATCTCTTAAAATTTCACAAAATTTTTTGAAATTCCTCGAAAGATATTTAAATTTCTTAAAATTACACTAGAATTTTCAATTCTCATAAATTCTTAAAATTTCTACAAGCTTCTTAAAGTCCTTTACAAT
Organism: Synergus umbraculus; assembly: GCA_900474325.1. Classification (NCBI taxonomy): domain Eukaryota; kingdom Metazoa; phylum Arthropoda; class Insecta; order Hymenoptera; family Cynipidae; genus Synergus; species Synergus umbraculus. Next base: position 6,526 of record UCOK01012155.1, read on the forward strand.
TCCACGAAAATTTCTTAATTCCTTAAATTACATAAAGTTCTCTTAATCTTGAGCTCTTTAATTCCGTAAAAATAGACACTCCAGAAGCAGCTCTTTAAGTTTCAAAATCAACCCTAATTACAGAAAGGCAATTTTTAAAAAACTGAGGCACACAATAATTTTGCACTTTCTTTAGACCCCTCAAAAATACCAACTCTGATTTTTTGGCTCTATTCCGTCATGCTAAGAACTACCCTCTTGATGATCAGTATTTTTGAGGAGCCCAAAGAAGCGTAATTGCTTTTTTTTTATTTTGCGATTTAAGACGTCGGAAATACTGACTTCATGTAAGTTAGCGCCTCCACAGTAAAATCGATTTTTTGAAAAATGTAGAGAGTCTTAAGGGCATGTAATACTTTACCCAAGGAGCAAATTAGTTATACCAATTATACATTCATAATAATAAATATTTTTAGCTAATGAGAGTCAATAAACCTTCGTCTATATGAGGCGAAGGTTAATTGACTCTTATTTACTAAAAATATTTATTATTATGAATGTATAATTGGTATAACTAATTTGCTCCTATGGTAAAGTATCACATGCCCTTAAAAGTTTTTTTGGTCCCAAAAAAGCACAAAAAGGCCCCAAAAATATGAGATTGGAAATACATAAATTCGATTGTGGAGGTGCTAGCTTAATTAATCTCAATTTATTTGAGCAATTAGTGCGGGGTCACCGTTTGCCCAACCCCGTACTCGCGTGCAATCGGTGACTTCCTGCACTTGTTGCACAATATACTATTAAAATTCTACGACAATATCTATAATTCCTTAATTTCTATTTAAATTCTTACAAGCTTCTTAAAATATCTGAAAATTTTTTAAAACTTCTTAAAATACCCTTAAATTGCCACTAAATTTTTTAAATATTAAGTAATCACTTTAAATTCCTAGAAACCCTTTAAAATCCTTAAAAAATTTTTTCAAAATCTCTTTAAATTATTAGAAATCCAGAGAATATTAAAGAATACCTAGAAATTCTTTCTAATTCTGCGAAATCCTTGGAAAGTTTCTAAAATCTATTAAATATACTATAAAAGCTATATTGTATGTATGTAATACGAAAAAAACTACAGGGGAGAGGTGCCCACAGTTGCTCAGTCTATAGTATACACCGAGAATCAAAAGAAATATCTATAAAATTCATAAATAAAATCTATTCCAATTATTGAATATCTATGACTCTATTGCAAAGGCATTTTGCTTTTATAGACAAGTTTCATTCGAGAACTTTACGTATAATTAATTTTTTTTAAGAAATTTTTTTTGATACATTGCGATGACGTTTTTCTCACTTTTAACTATCATTTTTTAAAAACAGGACAGTTAAAAAGTTTTACACTTATTTATTTACAATCTGGCATCATTATACTCATCCTATTTGAAGCAAACATGGTTTTTAATCTTACATTTTAACCCTTAACTGGCACTGTTGGTACTAATATACGTAACTGAGCCGCGCGCAGCCGGTATCCAAAATATTCATGCACAAAAAAATTATCAGATGTAGTTTAAAATATATTTTTTAAATTGAATTCTTTGAAAATTTAACACACATTTTCTTGACTTGTTTCACTTTTAATTTTAAGTTGTTATTGTAAACTTATTCGCTTTTATAATATTTTTTTATTAAGGAAATTTGTTTAAAACTAAAAAAAAAAGTCAGGGAATTTGAAAAATGAATCTTCTGGTCAATGTGAAATTATCATTTTGTGTAGAGTTCTTTTTTGTGGAATTAATCTGTGTTAAGTTTAAATTAAAATATTATATTTAATAAATAAATATCATTATATAAACACCTCACGTGTAGAGTTAGATGCGTAAGATTTTCCGTGTGGAGTTAATTTTTGTAGAATCGATATCGCCCCAGAAAAAAGTTACTAATTAAAAAAAAACATACTAAAAATGTTTTTCTTTTTTTTTTTGGTTCATCTCGAATTATTTGTTACAGAATTTCTTTCGCCTTCAACGGCTACGAAAACTAGGCTTGAGCGACAATGAGATACACCGGCTGCCACCAGATATTCAAAACTTTGAGAATCTCGTAGAACTGGATGTTTCTCGAAATGGTAAGTGTTTTAGTATACGTTTAAGCCTTTTATAACATAATTTTTATTATTGTATTATTTATATTATTTATTATATTTATATAAGATCCCTTTTCTATTTTTACTTTATGCAAAAATTAAGCTTATTATTAAGCCTACTCTATGCGAAGCGCATAATAGCATACTTTCTCAGAATTGATTATTACTCGAAATCTTTGCAATTTATAAAGTTTCTAAATTAAATAAAGAAGATTCGTCATCGCAAAAGTTTGGAATCTTCGCATAATTTTGTAAAATTTCAATTTTTGCATAGAATTTTTGTTATTAACTGACAAAAATTAAAAAATTATACTACCAGACAAACGTTTTTTTTTTAACTAAATTAAAAGCTATAAAATGAGCCCAGGACAAAGTTACTTCGTTTAAAATTGCAAAGAACGTCAGATTTCAATGTTTTATAAAAATATCAAGAAATTTCGAATAATGAACATTTTTTTAATTTCTTGTATTTATTTTGAGGCGTTATTCTATTTTATAAGCTGAAGAAAAGAGCTATTTTTGAACATGTGTTTTGAGTATATCATGAACGATATGGAAATAAATATTTTTAGGTATGATAAAACATGTATTAAACTGCATAAAAAATTTTTTTTTTATTAACTTTATTCAATGTTTATATTAAAAATAATGATTGTGCGTAGGCTTCTCAAAATCAAAAGGGTAAACGGTACCAGGGATAACGTCTCTGAAGCTAGCACCGCCATTTCATAAAATTGAAGTGGGACCTATGCCATAATTAAGGGCTCATTTAGGGCTATTAAGGGCCGCAAGGCCCAAATTTTGGGCTTTGCAAATTTTTTTAAAAATAAGAAGCGGGCTGGCTTCAGATGAAGCTAGCACCGCCATAACTGTTCCTCAAAAATTATTATATCAATGGAGTCCGGCTTTCCACAAAAATTAAGGGCTTATTTAGGGCTAGAAGAAACCATAAGTCCTAAATTTTGGGCTGCAAATTTTTTTTTTATTATTTAATAAGAAGCGCGCTGGCTTCAGATGAAGCTAGCACCGCCACACCTGTAAATCAAAAATGGTTGCATTAATTGAGTCCGGTTTTTCACATAAATTTAGGGCTCATTTAGAGCTCTCGAGCTAACCTAGGCCCTATCTCGTAGGCTTTTTATTCTTTTTAAATATCACGTGCACTCTGACTTCATACGCGAAGTGAGCATCGCCATACTTGTATCTTCGGAACCAGTAATGCTATCAATCCCGGTTTTATATTAAAATTAAGGACTCATTTAGGGGTCTCGAATTATCCTAGACCCTATTTCGTAGACCTTTTTTTAAAAATAATTATATACAGTCTTACTTCACGTGTGAAGGTGTGTTAAGTTGGCACAACACTATTGTCAGATTAACATATAAACTATACCATAATTTAAGGCTCATTTAATGCCCTATTGCGAAACTTAATGCTGAACGTTTATTATAAAAAAAATCTGATTGCGCTAGCTTAACGTTAAGCTGGCACCACCGTACCTGTAAAACCCATTAAAAAATTAAATAACGCATTTTTAATAAGGCCATAATTTAAGGCTCATTTAAGGCTCTAGAAATATCAAAGAACGAAAGTTGTCCGATTTTTTATTGTTAGTTTTAAAAAAAAAAAATATGTGTTGTGCCAGATTAACGTTGTGAAAAATCCAAGAATGAATGAATCAAATCAAATTTTACCTGTGGCATAATTTAAGGCTCATTTAAGGCTATAGAAATATCGAGAGAAAAGTTGAAAAAAAATTTGTTTAAACAATTTCTCGAAAAATTCATTTTAACAACTCGTTTCTAATACCAATATTTCAGGCTCATTTAAGGCTCTAGAAATATCAAAGAACGAAAGTTGTCCGATTTTTTATTGTTAGTTTTAAAAAAAAAAAATATGTGTTGTGCCAGATTAACGTTGTGAAAAATCCAAGAATGAATGAATCAAATCAAATTTTACCTGTGGCATAATTTAAGGCTCATTTAAGGCTATAGAAATATCGAGAGAAAAGTTGAAAAAAAATTTGTTTAAACAATTTCTCGAAAAATTCATTTTAACAACTCGTTTCTAATACCAATATTTCAGGCTCATTTAAGGCTCTAGATAAAGCAAAGAACGGAAGTTGTCCCATATATTGAATATTATTTTTTATATATTTTTATTATATATATCGAACAACTTACGTTCTTTGATATATCTAGAGCCTTGAAGAAGCCTGAAATGTTGGTATTAGAAACGAGTTTTTAAAATGAGTTTTTCGAGAAATTGTTTAAACGAATTTTTTTCAACTTTTCTCTCGATATTTCTAGAGCCTTAAATGAGCCTTAAATTATTACCTTATTCAAAATGCGTTATTTAGTTTTTTAATGGGTTTTACAGGTACGGTGGTGCCAGCTTAACGTTAAGCTAGCGCAATCAGATTTTTTTTATAATAAACGTTCAGCATTAAGTTTCGCAATAGGGCATTAAATGAGCCTTAAATTATGGTATAGTTTATATGTTAATCTGACAATAGTGTTGTGCCAACTTAACACACCTTCACAAGTGAAGTAAGACTGCATATAATTATTTTTAAAAAAAGGTCTACGAAATAGGGTCTAGGATAATTCGAGAGCCCTAAATGAGTCCTTAATTTTAATATAAAACCGGGATTGATAGCATTACTGGTTCCGAAGATACAAGTATGGCGATGCTCACTTCGCGTATGAAGTCAGAGTGCACGTGATATTTAAAAAGAATAAAAAGCCTACGAGATAGGGCCTAGGTTAGCTCGAGAGCTCTAAATGAGCCCTAAATTTATGTGAAAAACCGGACTCAATTAATGCAACCATTTTTGATTTACAGGTGTGGCGGTGCTAGCTTCATCTGAAGCAGTGTTGCCAGATTTGTCCAACAAAATTACCCTAACAGGCTGATCGAAAATACCCTACCGCTACCCTACGTCTATAAAGAAATTTTCCCTTGGAGTGCTCGCTGAGTGCCCTTTTTTTTTTAGGACCTCTCATGAACATAGGAACGCGGCTTTAGTCACGCGCATGCGCCGTGCAATGCTTTTTGCGCGCTAAGTATTCAAATAATTTTGGAATGTTCACTATAATCTCTTCATTGTTACGTGACAGCGCTCCGCGCGACAATTCGAATCATATCGAATATTTCCCCAGTAATTCCGCGCTAGTATTGTTAAAAAATCTTGAAAAAAAAAATACCCTACATTTTTCCAAATTACCGTACAAATACCGTACTTTTTTGTAAGGTAATCGTACACCTTACGGCGCTCAAAATTACCGTACAAATACGGTAATTACCATACGTCTGGTAACACTGATCTGAAGCCAGCGCGCTTCTTATTAAATAATAAAAAAAAAATTTGCAGCCCAAAATTTAGGACTTATGGTTTCTTCTAGCCCTAAATAAGCCCTTAATTTTTTGTACAAAACCGGAACTGATTGCATCACTGGTTTCGAGGATGCAAGTATGGCGATGCTGACTTCGAGTATGAAGTCAGAGTGCACAAGATTATTTTTAAAAATAAAAGCCCTATAGGTTAGGGCCTAGAATCATTGGAGAGCCCTAAATGAGCCCTTAATTTTTGTGGAAAACCGGACTCCATTGATATAATAATTTTTGAGGAACAGTTATGGCGGTGCTAGCTTCATCTGAAGCCAGTCCGCTTCTTATTTTTAAAAAAATTTGCAAAGCCCAAAATTTGGGCCTTGCGGCCCTTAATAGCCCTAAATGAGCCCTTAATTATGGCATAGGTCCCACTTCAATTTTATGAAATGGCGGTGCTAGTTTCAGAAACGTCCAGGGATATCTCGGTAACGGCTAGCTGAAAAAAAAACCAAAGTGGGTTTGCTTCAGTATTACTAAAACTAGGTCTGTTGCCTATAATAATTAATATTTATGAAAAAATAACAAAATGGCGGACAAAAATTAAAAAAAAAAAATTGCATTTTTTTAAACTGTTTTTTTTTGTTTAAAAAATTAGAAAAAATGTTATTTTTTAATATATTATAGGCAACAGACCTAGTTCAATATGTGTAGAATGTGTGGTTTATATTTTATAAGGATCGGTCGAATAGTTTTCATAAAATCCTTGGTACCGTTTTAAAAACGCTGTTTTGAGAAAAACGCGTTTAAAACAACAATGCAATAAAATAAATAAAAAACTATTTTTTTTTACGTATTTTAAGACATGTTTTATCCAGCCCTATCCGACTGAAAAAGAAAATGGCGTTCCTTAGTGATTATAATTTCTATGTGCGAAATTTTCTCACTAGGGCGGCGCTGCGCGCAGCACGCTTTAAAAATGTATTGTACTAATAAGAAAATATTCAAAAACTTAAAATAAGTAGGTTTTTGAACAAAATGAGGTCAGAAAATTTTTCTCAAATGATTGTAGTATATAAAATACACAGTATCCATCAATCAAATAATATGAAATTCAAAAATAACACATGAAATTCCAATTATAAACTGATCATTAGAAACGTAACGCTTTGTCCTTATTGGTCAGATGAAAGTGATGACGCGGCGTATACGGAAAATGGCGCGTGACGCGGGAAGATTTAAATAAATATTTTAGTTTAAACATCAATAGTAATTAATTTTGAATACAATCTAATTATAAATAATTATTATAAAATAAATATGTACTTTTATTAAACAATGTTTTTATTTTTGCATGAAGAAATACATAAAGTTTAACAAAATATTTGTTATTTCATTCGTATAAATTTGGGAAAAACAAAAACAAATAAATGAAAAATTATTCTATTTAGAGTATCAAGAAATTCTTACTGTATTATCCACTGTATATATTTTATGTAATTTCATGTGTTATTTTTCAATTTCATATTATTTGATTGATGGATAATGTGTATTTTATATCGTACAATCATTTGAGAAACATTTTCTAAACTCATTTTGTGCAAAAACCTAATTATTTTAAGTTTTTGAATATTTTCCCATTAGTACAATACATTGTTAAAGCGTGTTGCGCGCAGCGCCGCCCTAGTGATAAAATTTCGCACATAGAAACTATAATCACCAAGGAAGCAAGGTCTATGTCTTAAGATATGGGAGTCGGATAGGGCTAGTTTTATCATACCTAAAAATATTTATATCCATATCTTTCTTGACATACTAAAAAAAAAATGTTGAAAAATAGCTCTTTTTTTTTTAAGCGTGTAAAGTAGAATAACCCCTTAAGGGGCTATGCTAGTTTCTCGAACGAATAAAACAGTAATTTTTGAAGATTAAAAAAAAAAAGGACTACGTTTAATCTTTTTAAAATTTTTGTAGTGTATTGTACATGTCTTCACGTATTTATCATAAAATTTTTGTCATAAAATATTCATTGGAAGCTGAGATACAAGGCGAACCACAAAAGTCCTTTAAAAAAAGTTGAAATACGGGTGACGGTCTCGGCCATGCCAGGCTCCTAGAAAAAAAAAAAATTTTTTTTAGTAAACTACATGAGTTTCTCTAGAGGATGGACCTCTAGCTTTTGAAAATATTAAAAATTATAAAAATGGCGTAGTTTTAAAAAAAAATTTCAATTTTTTCTTTAAAAAAACGCTCGTTTTTTGTTTATAAAAGTTGTAATTTTATATATAACAAAAAGTTAGAGGTCCATCATCTGTAGAAATATATAATAAAGACTGTGTAAAAATTTGAAGTCGATTGGATGATTAGTTTTCGAGCTACACCGTCACCCGATTTTAAACATACAGTTTTGAGAAAAACGCAATTAAAATTTTCAACGCAGATTTCATTTGCGGCAAATTTTCTCTTCCTATTGCGCGATTCGATGAGCTGTTTTGCTCTGGAGCCTTTTTTATGGTTGTATGAAGGTTCTTCACTCATTTTAAAATTTGTTTTAAAATGTTTTTTGTTTGTTTTCTAGCTCGCAATTATCTTAGCGCTAATATACAGTGCCACTTTAAGTTGCTCCCATTTAAAAACTTTTAGAGATATCGGTTTATAATTTTGGGTACTTATTTTCAGGATGATTAGCTATGGAAAAATGCAAAAAAAAAGATCGATTTTTTGAAAATGAGAAACTAGCATAGCCCCTTAAAAGTAGATTTCTATAGATAGACTTATTTAAAAAATTGTACATTTATTTCTCCACATTGTACAAGGGCTCAAATTTTGATTTGAAATCTGTAAAAAGTTCAGTATTATTTGATCAGTGGGGAAATAATAATAAAAATCAAATGAATGTAAATTTTAATATAATTTGGCAGAAAAATCATGGTTAATGATTTTTTATATTTTAGAAAAATATTTTTCTCAGTGGGAAAAATATTGAAATATTTCCAACTTTTTGACGACAACTTCAAGTCAATACAAAGAAAAAATATCAGATTCTATAGAAAGTTTTCTTTAAAATAAGCTCCAGAAATTTAAAAAAAAATGTTCATTATTTCGTGAAGTTATTGATATTTTTATAAAACATTGAGATTTTGCCGTAACATCGATGCCAGTATTGAATATTTAAATTAAATATAGTTGTGATTTCTTCATCGTATAATTTTGCATAATTCAGATTTTTGAAGCAGAATTTTGCATAATAATCCATTTTTCTTCGCATAATTTAAAGATTTTAAAGAGCAGAAAAAATTGTTTATAATTATTTTTAGAGAAAAAAAATGTATAAACAAATTATTCATAAAAATTTTTATTTCCCTACCGTGAGTACTTTTTTAAAAGATAAGATCGGAAGCTTCATAGAATACTGCTTCAGTTCTCTTTAAGCTGAGTACATATCGCTCGGCATTGGAAACGTGACAATCGAAACATATCTTTAGGGTTTTAACAAGTCTCGTTTTTTAGAAAAAAAAAAAAAAAAAAACATAAAACGCGCGGTATGCAATTACCGTCTATTTGCATCTTATCCTGTGCATGACGTGGCTAAATATTTTTTTTTATTAAATATTTTTTATTTATTTCATGACTACACTGATGAGATAACTAACAAAATGGACATGTCTTGTAGCCATTTTTGTTTAAAAGATGAGTCTGAAGTTCCTAACGATAACGAATAACGAAAAATATTTTTTTTCAAACTTACAAAAACTATTATTTCATGTCAGAAATATAGTTAAATATTTAAATATTTAAATATTTAAAAACATCGTCATTAAAAACCTGGCGGTTTTTTCAATTAGGCCAATTTCCCTCAATTTTCAATCTTTAGGGGTGAGTTCCACATGCGCTGAGGGGTGGAAACTTTTTTAGGGAGTTCTTAGGGTTATACGCAACTATTTTCTGCCATGAAATAATAGTTTTTGTAAGTTTGAAAAAAAAATATTTTTCGTTATTCGTTATCGTTAGGAACTTCAGACTCATTTTAAAAGGGAGGCCGCAAGTCAGTCAAATTATGTTGAAGTCAGGGAATTTCGTTAATTGAAGAGTGTCAGGGGAAAATGAAGAATTTAAACAAAAAAGTTGTAAAAGTCAGAGAATTTTTATTATCTGAACTTTATAGGAATTATAATAATTTACTTATATATAAGCAAATAGTAGTATGGGAAAAAGATTTTATGTCTGTGAAAATGTTGAAAAAATGCGATTCAAAATTGAAAATTTCGATGAATATGTGCGGTGTAACAATTGAATTATGTGCTGTTTGCATAGATTTTCAAGAATGTAATTGAATTTCAAAGAATTTCAAAAGTTTTCATGGATTTTCAAATATTTTTTAATTAACTTTAGAGAAATTTCAATGGATTTTAAAAGATTTTGAAGAATAAGAAATTTAGGAAAACTCTCAAGAATGAAAGTGATTCAGGGCGAATTCAGAACGAGTTTAAAAATTTAAAAAAAATTGCCATCATTTGTCAATTTTGAAAATTGTTTAAATTTTCTTGTGGATTTTGAAACAAAATGGAGAAATAATACCTACCATATATCAGTTTAGAAACTACAGCACTTAAAAGAAAATGTGCAAAGTTTTCCATATGTAACATTACAGGTTTTAAAAGTTTAAAAACAATGTCAAAAAGTTTAAAAAGGTGAAAAATTGGTCACGGAAAATTGAGGGAATTTAAAAAATTGGAATTTTGTAGACACCCTGATTAATGAATTTTAATGAATCTGAATAGGAATGAACTCAGTGGGTAAATAATACCTTTCGGTTAGGTCGTACAGTCATACATATATCATACTATTAATTTGGATACACCCATTGTATTTGATAACTAGTAACATATATTTACTCTGATGCATCGCATGTGCAGCCATGCACACTGTACACTGCCCTTCACTCTATTGGGACATTCACTGTGTGTAAGAATATAGATAGATATAGTGTTTCCATAAGTGCAATTATTGAATATTGGATTGAATTAATACCTATATTTGAATTCAGTGATGAAACTTTATAACGGAACCTCGTCGACTAACCCTCACATTTTTATCGCGAACGTATCGTGATCGACCACGATATGTGTGAATAAATAATAATAATAATAATAATAATAATAATAATAATAATAATAATAATAAATTTCGTTCATCTACCGGCTGACATGACGAGGAGATGTGATACCGTTAGTAGAAGAACATATAGGTACTATTGGTTTGCGTCTACGGCTCGGTTATCAATGCACCGGATCTTGATTTTTATTTATGATTTTTGAATAAAGCATCAGTAGAATTTTTTTATAGTCTTCAGGGTGGTCACATTTCAGAGAAGTCAGGGAAGTCAGGAAAATATCAGGGAAAACAATTTTCAGGGAAATTAAGGAAATGCGAGTAGCTAGCTGGGAAAATATAAATTTATAAAATTAAAGAAAATATGCTAAAATATGTTTATCAGGTCTTAAATTTTTGTAAAAATAAAAAATTTTCTTTTTAAAAATGTCAACATTTAGGACCAGATAAACGTATCTTAATGCTTTAGCTGCAATTTTAGAAATTTTCAATTTGATATCTCAATAAATGTAGACGTAACGTTGCAGATAAAAAATGTCGGTAAGGTAGGGATCGGGTGATTCTTACATGGCCTTAAAGTATTTTGAACATTTTTGAAACCAGTTTTTTTAATTGACAAATTCTATGGACGGATATTCATACTAAACAAAAATTCGTATAATTTATCCTTATCATTTTTTCCTATCAAAAAAATGGTCAAACTTATAACATTTTGAAAATAAAAAAAAACAATCGAAAGTGGGCAGATTTTTTTTCTTTTAAAGAATTTTCAATATTGTCGTATAACTTTAAGGAACTTGATGCTGTTTCTAGATATTTGAAAAAATTTCAGAAAATTTTAAAGGATTTCAACAAGTTTCCAAGAATTTTAAGCCATTTTGACGTATTGCTTCCTTATTGGGGAACCTTCGTAGTGATTACCAAATCCAGTAGCCAAAAAAGGGTTTTGAACATATTTAACAAAATATTTAATTCTACAAGCTTTGTGTACTTTTTTAATTGTAGTAAAATTGATTTTCTACTATAACTTCCCAAATAATCAATATTCAAAGCAAATGTACAAAGTAAAAAGATTTCTTGTTTCGAGGCGAATCGATTGACCTATATAAGTTCAGTAAATTTCATGAAAAAATAAGAAAGTTATAGTTATTTATAATTCTGAAAAAATTAATTTTTCGACTATAATTTCTCAAATAATAAAAATTTCAGGTTGATGTAAAGAAAATAAACTTTTTTCGTGTTGACATGAATTTTGATGCATTCTAGGAGATTTTAAATTCCTCATTTAATTTTAAAATATTTCTCTAGATTTTTATGATTTAAAAAAAATTTGGAGGAATTTTAATTCTATTCCTTATGGAAGATTAAGGGCCGATTTCACCAACTGTGATTAAATTTTAATCCTTGATTAACTTAAGTTAATCAAGAGATTAAACTTTTTTTTTTGTTTTTTGAAATTTTAAGAGTTTTCTAAGAGTTTTGTGAGATTTTCAGGAATTGTAAGGGGTTTTAAAGTTTCTCGTGGAATTTAAAGGATTTCCAATTATTTTGAGTAATTTAAAAAGAAGTAGTGAAATTTTAAGGGATTTCATGGAATATTAAGAAATTTTAAGGAATTTTGTATAATTTTATGAGTTATTATTATTGTATATTATTATGAAATTTGAAGGGATTTTAAAAATTTTAAGTGATTTTAGGGTTTGTCGTGGAATATTTAATTATGTATTTTAAGAAATTTGTATATTTTTAAAAGATTCCGTGAAATCTTATATGGTAAAAGATGGTATAGAATTTTAAAAGAGTTAAAGTGATCTTATGTGAAATTATTGAAAAGTTTCAATAGTACTGTTCTTGAAAATTTATATACATTTTCAATACTAACAATTATTTATAAGAAAAATTCTTACAAACAATCGAGTTTCGCGAACTCTACATGTTTTTTAATCTGGAGAAAATATTGAAGTATTTTTTCACCTAAACGAACAAATTATCAGAAGAAGACTTTGTATAAAAGCAAAACTTTTTTGTGATTTCTTGTATCTATATAGATATTCTCGTAATAGGAATTATATCACCATTTTATAACTTTCAGCAGTGAGTGCGGTACAAAAAATTCTCCGATTAAGAGAATAAATTAAGGTCATTCGATTCATAAAATGTTATGAGTGTTTTAACTTAAATTCATTGCTTTTATCTCGATACGTATACGGTAAGACGCCAGAAAGTGGTAACTTTTTTTTTACCATGATTATTCTGTTAAAAAAAATATTAGAAATTCTAAATTTCATTTAGTACATTAGAAAATATAGCTATCGTTAATATGGGCTCTGTTTTGTATACGGTAGACGTTCGGGAAGCCTTTTCGTTACAATTGAGTGGATTTACTTGATCGTCGCTCGCCTTCATTTACCCATCTATTGTGTTACACATAAAACGTTAAAACGACCCTAAGAATTACAATTTTAATTTAATCCATAAAGTACACACTGCAATAACATGCAGCCATGTGACCACGAAAGTTATCGTGGTCAAAAATTAAAAATCTACAGACTCGCAGACAGACAGACAGACAGACAGACAGACAGACACATTGGTAAAAACATGTTTTTCGGGTACGGGAGGTAACAAAACGTTAAAATTTTTAACAAAAAAAGAAGGGGTCAAATTTTAGACTAATCTAATACATTCTTTGCATATCGCCACACTTTGCTGTGTCCCGTTATTGCATGGGTACCATTTTCCATATACCGTCGTCTAAGGTTTTTGTAGGTGAAGTGAATTAGTGAACCGCTTTCCAGAAAGCTCACAGCGGTTTAACTCTAGCTTCTCTCGTTCTTTGCAGGGAGGGGATAAGTCGGTCAGGATTGGCCCACGCCATTTGAGTGGGATCTTTTCTGAGCGTCGAAAGGGTGGGGTACCATTTTCTGAGATATAAAAGTTGACATTTTTGTCACAATGTCATTTCATTTGTGTCATCGAGAGAATCTCGTACCCAATCTTGTTTTTCGCTTGATCGTGTTAGAATCTGACTAAACATGGTTACACCGCAGGGAATTATTTCTGCAGTGGTTGAATATGCCTAGGCAGCAGTCTCGATGTCCAGAATCAATTACTTGGGCATATGTGGCTCAAATGTTAGAGAAGCCGCAAAATAATCTGACTTGCCTACCAGGACCAGATGCGAAGATCTCTGTTGATTCGCAAATAAAGAGACGTATCTAAGGTTGAGAAACCCAACTTCGATTGATTCATTTGATAACTTTCTTATTTTTTTCTATTTCTATAATAATATCTAATAATTAATAATTGATAATTAATTTAATAATAATTATTGTCATTATTATAACAATTTTTTATTATAATTAATAATAATAATTATTATTATCAATAAGATAATAAATAATAAATTATTTTTTGTTTTAATTTTTAGTTATAGCGCATTCGATTTTATTTTTATTTTAAACTTTCTTTATTGAGGATTTCTTTTGCGGTGAAAAACATAACGAATCTTTCTAAAACTTTTTTAGTGTATTAAGGTATCCTTGAAGTATAAAACTTTCTTTCATTCTCATACATAAATAATATTTTGATTTATAAGGGCGATGTACAACTTTTAAGCTTTTTAAAAGATTTCAAATGATTTTGAGGAATTTTAAAGCAATTAGTGAAAATTTGATCGATTTCATGGAATTTTAATATTTTTCTAAGAATTTCAATGAATTTTAAGAGATTTCTAAGGTCATTGACGATAAACTGTTGAATTCAGAATACTATATTGTCAAAAATGTAATTTTGAAAAAATTGAAGTTATAACCTTAGACCGAAGAAATTCACTTCTCGTGGTTAGTCAAGGACGATCAACCTGTAATGAAAAATCAAAATGTATAATACGTTACACCTCAGGAGTCATGACTGTACAAGTTACATTTAGAATGTCCATTGGCGAGTCCAATATAGTATAAATAAATCAGAGGGCACCTGTTCACTGTTCAGACTATTCAGTTCAGTTATACAGTGAACAGAGTCAGTCTTGTACTCAAGATTCGGATACGTCATTTAATAACGGGAATATTTTGGAGAACTTATATAAAATGAACTATACCTTATTACAGTCTGTATCACAGTACTTATTGTGGATACAATTTTTTTTTTTCTAAAAAGTAGGTGAAAAAAATCCCACACAATTTCGGCCACACGAAGAAATTTTTTATGTCAAAGTAGCAATCTTTAAAAATTACTAAATATCCCATAAAATATCGTAAAATACATTAAAATTATTTAAAAACTCATAAAATGTCATGAAATCTCTTTAAATTTTTTTCACATATTTAAAAAATCTGGTGAAATTCCTTTAAATTTCATATAAAAAATCACTTGATATTCCTTGATGTTCCATAAAATTCCTTATTTATTTAAAATCCTACGAAATCTGATATAAAATTCCTTTTAATTTCGCAAAAATCAACTGATATTTCTTAAAATTATTTGAAATACCCAAAATCCCATAAAGTCTCATTATATCGCTTAAAATTACTCAAAATTCTTGAAAATCCAATATATTCTCAGCAAATTCTTTGCTGGAAATAAATGTCTTCAAAATTACTCAATATCTCATAAACCATCTTAAAGTCGTTTAAAATTACTTAAAATCTTCCAAAATATCATTAAATCCAATAAAATTATAAATTCTTACCAATCCCATGAAATTTTATGAAATTCCTTTGAATTACTGAAAATCCAATGAAATCTCGTAAATGCCTTAAATTCCCTTAAGTGATTAACATAACTTAATATCCTATGAATTATCGTTAAATCTTTCAAAATCATTTAAAATTTAATGTAATTCCGTAAAATCGTTTAAAATTTCATAAAATTCCTCGAAATACTGTGAAATCACTTAATATTTCTAAAATCTCATTAAATTTCTTAAAACGCTTTTAAATTCCTTAACATTATTCAAGATTTCCTGAAATCTCTTAAAATACATTTAAATTTAATGAAATTTCGTAAAATTACAAAAAATCTCCTAAAACTTTCTCAAATGATATTATACTTAAAATTCTACAAAATATATAGTTAAATCCCTTAAATTTACTTTATAATCTCATAAAATCTCATAATTCTAATGGTAACTGATATGCAAATATACGAATACATATGTATATTAAATATTAATATATTAAAAACTGATAAAACAGTACATGAAAAGTTTACTATATGTAATCTTCTTAATTTATCGAATAATGTTCACTAACCTTAGGTATATATTTTGAAATATTGTCTTGCTTCACTAATAATTTATTTTTTACATAAAAATAACTGTTTTTATGACTTTAAATCATTTTCTATCTTTATACTATAATCTTTTTATTAGTAATCTTTTTGACAACGAAAATAGTCTGAAGATAGTTTTCAAATTCGATACATTCACACTTTGCGCAATTTTCCAAGGAACCAATTAGGTTTCCGACAACTATGTGTTCGATATATTGGTAACATCGCTTTTTTCAGTTATAGGATTACTTTTGTTAATATTGTTCCCTTTTCTACATGTTAAGCCTGGGAAAATCTTAATATAACGCAAAATGCAGGAAGTCACTAAACTGTAAATTTATTCGTGTTTAATAATAATTATAAATAATTTGAGCACTACATGGAAAAATTAAGTAAATACGATAATCAGACGCGATCGAACAAAGAAGATGAGAAATTCTCGATTCTTTCTAGCGGAATCACGGTTTGCTGTAATTGCTACAGATTACTATTGTACTCTACTATATACTTTCACTTACACAATTTAATACAAGTGTAGTACATTACATACATAGACCGAACACGCTTTATTTTTTTTTTAAATGTCATATTTTATGACATATATGTATTTTTGTCCCCTATCAGAACAACAGTAACATGATATGAATTTTAATAAATGTCAACCATTTTTCCTCAAATAATATATATTTATAGAAAAATTTTCCCTACATTTTATAGACTGAATAAATATTACATTTGTTTTAAATTTTAAAAAATAACAGTTATTGGATTGTTTTAAAAATTAACATGTTTAGAGCCGATTCCACCAACTGTGATTAAATTTTAATCCTTGATTAAATCCTTGTTTTGCGTACGCAAAGTATTGATTAACTTAAGTTAATCAAGAATTAAAATTTAATCACAGTTGGTGTAATCGGCCCTTACAGTTGTATGGATGTTTATCTTCATGTATATTCTATTAAAATAAAAAAGAAGAAAAAGGAATGCGAATCAGTTTTTAATTTGCATAAAATATCAAGTCATTTTAATCTAATTTTTACATTCTCATCAGAGAAGCAGTAAAAAAGAATTTTAACACTATTCTTAGTGTTGCATTCGAGCCGTGAAAATCGGTTACCTCGCTCGTTTCATTCAATTCCCAAAATGTTTTTCGATACGATAATATACTCGGTAAATCTATTGTTTGTATCGTATCGGATCGTCTCGTCATTCCGAGAGAGAAGTTGTCAACTTATTTCAAATTTTGACGTTTTACTTATCAAATATTTTTAAAAAATACCAAATACAAAATGGACAAAAATTTACATTCCGAGAATGACAGTAGAAATGATTCATCTCATGAGGAGCCTACAATCAAGTACAATATAATTATATAAATTATATATATGTTTTAAATTTCTTCCTCATAGAGGAAGCTTTGTAGTGGTGACAAAATCCAGTTTCCTAAAAAAGGTTTTTTTGAACATATTTCAAGGGCAATATATCTAGTATGATGATCTGAAAAATTGTCCGGATGTGTGTGCGTGGATGTGTGTGTGTGTTACGATCCTTCAATATCTTGAAAACGCGTAGAGATAAATTGATGAAATTATGCATAGTTATTCCACTATATACCTAGTTGAATTTCTTACAAGGGTTTAACAAAATATTGAATTTTAAAAGTTTTATGTACTTTTATAATTTTCGTAAAATTCATTTTTTCAATATAACTTCTCAAATATTGAAAATTTAAAGCTGATGTAAGGAAAATGAAGATTCCTTTCATCGAGACGAATCGATTGACCTATATGATTAATGCATTTCATTAAAAAATAAGGAAGTTATGTTTATTTATAATTTTGAAAAATTAATTTTTCGCTATATGTTCTCAAATATTCAAAATTTTGAGCTGACGTAAGGAAAATGAATATTCTTTATGTCGAGACGAATGGAGTGACCTGTATGATGAACGCATTTAATTGAGAAATAAGAAAGTTATGGTTAATTGTATTTTTAAAAAATAATTTTTCGACTATAATTTCTAAAATAATTTATATTTAAAGCTGATGTAAAGAAAATGAAGATTCTTTGTGTCTAGACGAATTGATTCACCTAAAAGATTAATGCATTTTATAAAAAAATAAGAAAGTTATGCTTTATTGTAATTTTCGAAAATGAATTTTTTGAATACAACTTCTCAAGTATTCAAAATTTAATGAGGATGTAAAGAATACTTAATGCTTCCTCTATGAGGAAGCAAATCATATTTGCTTACAGGAAGCAAAGTGCTCATTGAAAATGAGTACAAAAGTTGATACAACTTGACAGCTAGTTTTACAATATCTTATTTTTATTAACTTAACCTTCTTTATTAAAATGTTTATAATTGATATAAACGTAGCGTTCAAGCTGGAGATCTGTATTAAATCTTATTTAAATTTTTTCAGTCACATATTTCTTAGAAAACATGTATAAAATACTTAAAATACTTGAACAATTTCTAATTATCGTTGAAAATATATGTCAGTATCTAATCTTTTTAGAAAATTTATATTGTATGTCCTTCAAAATGCTCTTAGCAGATTTTCAATAATTCATATATATGTTTTATTAAATATATGTATTGAAGTACATTTTGATTGAAAATATTGAAAAATTTCTTTTAAAAACTTTTGTTTAAACCATATATGCCATATACATTTTCTTCATGATAAAAAATTATTGTTATTTTATATTTCAAATTATCGCACATAAATAATAATTAAACCGATTACATCGAATAAAAATATATATTTTCCATAAAGGTAACGACATTTACAGGAAGTAACCTTTAATTCATAATAAACAGAATAAAAAAAAGAAAACTTATTTGACAAGTGTCAAATGTACTCCACGTTGCTCGGTTAAAAATCGCTCGCTTATACACTCGTGGAAACGAGACGAGCCGAGACGATAATTTTGACAATTGAACGAGACTCTTTCTCGTTTCGTATGTTTCTCGTCAACTATCGCTCGAATGCAACACTAACTATTCTTTACTTTGCATTCTTTCTTTCTGATATTTAAATTTAAAAAAGAGTAAACTCCGTTAAAATGATATTTTATTTTGAACTGCATTTTTTCAGATAATCTATTATCTTCCAAAATGACTTTTTCCCAAGAAGACGGTTGGTATGTAGAAGTTGTTGGAATTGTTGAGTCCAACTGTAGGAAAATGTGATCAGTTATAAAAACAAAAAAAAAAAAAAAAATACATAAAAGATCTCTCTGTGTAGCAACTGTAGCATAATTATGCTTTTGCAGATATGCAAATACAATGTTTGTTGCACCTACAACGGATATTATCAATTCAAAAGCATATTTGGGAAAAATAATTTTTCTTAACAAAACTTAAGTGTGATGCTTGTTACATGTAGTTTCTTGAAGGTGAGAAATAACTTTAGTAATATCTGGAAATATTTTGAAGTACACTGAACATCAAGGAATATCAAGTGATTTTTATATGAAATTTAAAGGAATTTCACCAGATTCTTGAAATATGTTAAAGGAATTTTAAGATATTGTATGGACTATTAAGTAATTTTAAAGTCTTTTAGTGGATTCTAGGAATTTCATGGAATTTTAAATAATTGTAAGATATTTTACGGAATATTTACTTATTTTGAAGACTTTCAAGGGATTTTACGAGATGTAATTGGATTGTCAGGTATTTTAACAGTTTCATGATATTTCATGGAATTGTAAATAATTTTGCTTCCTCACAGAGGAAGCTTTGTAGTGGTGGCAAAATGCAGTTTCCTAAAAAATGTTTTTTTTTTTAAACATATTTCAAGGGCAATATATCTAATATGATGATCTGAAGAAATGTCCGAATGTGTGTGTGTGTGTGGATGTGTGTGTGTGTCACGATCCTTCAATATCTTGAAAACGCGTAGAGATAAATTGATGAAATTATGCATAGTTATTCCACTATATACCTAGTTGAATTTCTTACAAGGGTTTAACAAAATATTGAATTTTAAAAGTTTTATGTACTTTTATAATTTTCGTAAAATTCATTTTTTCAATATAACTTCTCAAATATTGAAAATTTAAAGCTGATGTAAGGAAAATGAAGATTCCTTTCATCGAGACGAATCGATTGACCTATAATTTTAATCCATTTCATTAAAAAATAAGAAAGATATGGTTATTTATAATTTTGAAAAATTAATTTTTCGCTATATGTTCTCAAATATTCAAAATTTTGAGCTGACGTAAGGAAAATGAATATTCTTTATGTCAAGACGAATCGAGTGACCTGTATGATGAATG